>CAIGRO010045243.1:0-10084 GCA_903798355.1 Fraxinus baroniana | reverse complement strand
AAGTGTCCAGACTTACCATAGCTGTAACACGGTCTACCACTAGACTTGTCCCGTCCCTTTCCCTCCTTCTTACCGCCATCATCACTCGAATCACTAATGTCTTGAGCTCTACTCAAGTTCATTTGCTTAAATTTTATTCCACTCTTCATTATAGGCAACTCACCACTTCTCTTATCTTCTTTTTCAGCCTTAATCTCCATCTCCTTACTCTTAAGGGAATCTATAACAATCTCGGGTGTTAAAATGTCTCTAACATACTTAATTGCATTCTTAACATTTCTATATGAATTAGGCATAGAATTCAGCAAAACAATGGTCTTTTACGTATCAGACTCTTTCTCATCACAATTAACGATGTCTTGAACCAACTTGTTTCTTTAAATGATCCATTTTAAAGCTGCAAAATCTTTCAAGCAAGTACAACTTATTAGTAGTATACTTAAGCAAATATAAGTCCTCCAAATTTGCCAAAATTCTTTAGTAGAATCAAGTTTTCCAATTTTTTTCAAAACGGTGTCAGATAGGTGTAAAATAATTGAAGTGTAAGCATGTTCATCATATTCTTTTTTTTTTTTTATTTCAATTAAATTTGCAGAAAATTTGTCATCTATGATCTTTGAAACTTTTGTTGAATCAAAATCTCCTTCATCTTTTGTTGTCAAATTGAAAAGTCTCATTTCCCATTGTAAAATTCTAATTTTGAAATGTAGAGACATTTTGAAAAACAGAACAACTAAAAATGTATAAATAGATCACACAAAGTAATCCTAAGGTAACAATATATACCATTCTAGATTCTCAGGATTTCGTGAGACTCGAGATCTTAGATCAAGTGAATGTTCAAAAGGGTCAAGTCTAGGTGTTTTAACAGAATAGTTAAGGCAACACGAAGGTATATCAACAAAAAATTCAAATTCTCACGCAATTAAACACAGAAGTAATTATCAACTTGCAGTTAAAACCAACACTTAAAATAGAACAATTAATCCCTAAATTTTTAGCACAAGCAATGGTTACTCTTTCACGGTAACCTCAATCCTAATGTCGCCCCGTACGATGACGCCCTAATGCTGAAATTTAAACATTATAAGTCGATTTACCAAAGCGAACCTATCTGAGTCCGTAAATTATGAGAGATGCGAATTTATTACTTTAGGGCCATCACTATTCACCCTAAAATCTTCAGTAACTGCAGCAACCAACAGAGCAAAAATTGAGTCATAAACATGCAAGGGCAAAATCGTTCAGATTTTATTGTATAACCTGAAACACAAAATTAACAACACAAAATCGTTGGAAATCACGTTAGAAGGATTCTGTCTGAAGAAATCGTAGCCGAAAAGCCCCTCACGCTCCCTCTCGTGCGGGTCACTAGAGATGCCACTCGCCACTGCCACCGACGGTCGTCAACCTCACTCGCCGGACCTCCAGCAGCGCCTTCGCCTGCACAGTCCACCAGTGGTCTCCGTTCATCCAACCGGCCACTGGTTTGGCCGAAAATCGCGTTTGTAGGTCCGGTCAAAAAATTGAAAAATGGACAGATTTGATTATGCCTTTCTGCTTCATTATTGGCTGGCTTCTGGTCAGATTTTGGAGCCCAATCCATCTCCTTGTTGCTCTAATACCAATTGTAGCGGAATAAATATTCAATTTTGGATTTCGGGATCAGAAAATAACCAAAACGAGCACCACATACACCAAGGCTCGACCCAAAAACTCCACACCCGGTTGCCGCAAGTTTCACTCTTGTATTAACCTACAAATGATCAAGAATGATGGATGTAATTAACCACAAAGGAAGGAAGAAGAAAGAAAGTAGTGGTTCAACAAAATCACCAAGAGCGGTTGCCCCTCTTCCACACAATCAATTGCAACCCACAAATAGTTTTTAGGAAGGATGTATATATATAAATGGATTAGGTCAAAAATAACTGGGCGAAAGAACTTCAATTGAATGGGTCACTTAATAACAAGGTAAATTGGCTAAGTTAATGGACTAACAATAATCCAAAACCACAAACTAATCAAACAACCAATCCATCTCCAACTTGAGCCTTCCAAAAGTGTCGGTCATATTCAAGTCGAGCCAAGTTTATGGCGTCGATAAATTATTCGTCAACTATTTTAAATCATCGACCGAATTTATTGGATATCAAAACCCAACATTGAGCTACGTTCCGGGGTTGTTCATGCAGAGTAGAAGAGAAGTTACTTCTCCCTAGTTTGGTTGGAGGAAAGTTTTAAGAGCATGTTTGGTTAAAATCTAGTTTGCTCAAACTCGGGCATAAAATAAGATTTAGTCTTAGTCCTTGTTTGGTGGGGATTAAAATCAGATATTTAGTAAATTTGATAAAAATTGATAAAATATATAGTTAGAAAGAAATGAATCATATGAAATATATGGTTAGAAATCATTGTTGATTTTAGATTAGATTAAAATCTAAATTTTAATCCATACTAAAAGGGAGCTTCATGAAAGATTGTGTTATCGAACATGACTTGAAACATGAAATGAGACCATTAAACTCTCGAGAAGGCCAAACAAATAATGTAATAGCTCTTAGATCTACATCTATGCATTGAAAGGATGGAATGATCAACCCTTCAATCAATTGTTAGAATCAATAGGTCTTTATATTGTTCATTTGAAGAAATGGAAACCCTTCCTTATTGGATGATCATGATACTTCCTAAAAATCAAAATTCTTGATCTGAAGTGAATTCTCGAGACTAATTCTGAAGAGTATGGATTTTAACTACCTCTCTCATTCGTTACGAATTTTGGTAAAAAGTACAAATATTTCCCTACATAAAGTAATCCTATAGCCAAACCTTTCAAGATAGTACGTGAAAAACTTCACAAGGACGAGCAATTTTTTTTAATTGAAACTCGAAAGTAAGAAAAAAGTTTGCTATTGCTGTGGAAAAAAAGGTATTTTAAGTAGAATTTTTTTTTTGGCATCACAAAATCTACTCAAATCTTGATGATCTCCATATATTCTAGTATGTTCAAGAATTCTAGCAATACCCTTTTTTAGCCATAAAAATTGGATTCAATTATATCTTCAAAAACAGTACTTCAAATTTTCCAAATACAAAAATAAAAATGATCATTATAAAATTGTAATTATTTTTTTCAAACTCGCAAATTCTGTAATTTATTTACATAATAGGGCCAGACAAGATATGATACTGTCAGCCAGGGAACTTTTTGCTCCTCTTCTGGGAAGTCTTGGCAAGGGCATCACAAATCTCTCTTTTTCTTTTGTTATTGTTGTTTTGGTTATCCTCAATGATGTTTGATGAATTCTTACCCTGTCCCTGTAGTGCATCTTTTATGAAAAACTTCAATTTCCACAATGTCGACTCACTCTGCATAAATCACATAAACAAATCAGTTACTCTAATATCTCCGAAACAAGAAGTGCATGTTCGGTATTATCCAATCCTCCCTAACAGAATTGCCATAAATTGTAGAAGGGGTTAAAAACAGTTTTATAACCTGAACGTCCATGTTAATTTCCACGTCTTCCCTGGCTGCTTGAAAGTCCGGGTTACTCTGGGCAACGATTTCCACTGCCTTGTCGATATCCTCGGGAGATAACTTGGCAATAGCACTGCTAAGTCTTCTTTTCTCTTCAATCGACATCTTTCTGGAAAGCAAGCTTCAAAATTAAGCGCCAGGATATAAACTAGGGGATTGAACAATCCTAATTACTCTCACAAAAGAAATAACCAGCCATGTGATTCAATAAATTAATCTGCAGTAGCAATGGGTTGATGAAGGGGAAACACTGCATTTAATCATGTGCCATAATCATAACCACCTACATAGTATTATGGCTGGCACTTAGATGAGTTTCACTTTAATGATAATGTCAGGTGAACATCTCGTCTATTAAATTTTGCGACTGAGATTTCCTCAACAGCAAGCTATATTTAGCAGTGAATGCAATAGATGAGATTTTGGTGTAGATAGAAAGAAAATCTAGTTTACTTTATCACTTATTGTAAGAAAAATTTCACATCGTTTATTAGAAATTAATGATGACATCACACAGAATACAATCTCACTTTCACAACTGTTGATTTTTATTTACAAATATTTTGAGCATTAAGAGAGTTTTATTGGAAATAATGCTCGGTTCGTTGTTATTTGTATGTTTGTGAGAGTTAACATATGATATAAGCTTAATTAAGGACCAAATCATGAATATGACAACTGAGATCCCAGCATGGTATAAAAAAAAATGGCGCACTAAATTATCAAGAAAATGGTCCTCGTGAA
Source organism: Fraxinus baroniana (assembly GCA_903798355.1). Lineage (NCBI taxonomy): Eukaryota > Viridiplantae > Streptophyta > Magnoliopsida > Lamiales > Oleaceae > Fraxinus > Fraxinus baroniana. The sequence goes on along the minus strand of CAIGRO010045243.1, from coordinate 5,796 downwards.
AAGTACTGTTAGTGCTTAATATCACTTTCTCGTTTGTCTGTCCTTGTACCAATTCTCTCACCACCCTACTAAGGGAGTCACATTTTTTCCCCTGATTTACTTATAAAGTGAACCCCCTCTGGAATTCTGAAATATTCTAAAATGGCCTCAGATAAATGTCGGCACTTGGCATGTCATGTAATACTTCTCAGAACATCTCCGAATAGTCTAACATGGAATCAAAAGAAGTGGACTAGGTTTCTATAGATGTTCTCAATTTGATGATCAAGACCTATGTCATTTCGTCTCTTCTAAATGAATTAAAATAATCAGATAATTGATATGGGCACAGGAACTTGTTCAATATTTTCATTGATGTCCAATTGTCCATTCTGTTCAGATATATCAAAGCACTTAAAATCATAATTATTAACAATGTTTTAAGCCATGATAAATGAAAAAAAAAAAGAATTAGAAGATTGAGTAATAAAAAATACTAAATATAAAAATTATTAGAAAATAAGAAAGAGAAAAAGCTCGTAAGATATTTATATATCTTTGATATGACTTTAAAATAATAAAGAGAAGACTTGAGAATTTTTATTTTAAATTATCGTGCTACTTCACGTTATGAAATTGATTTTAACTTATATCTTAACTTTCTAGTATAGCCCCTATTTGGTAAGAATTAAAATCTAAATTTTAATATAAGTCAAAACTAAGAATTAATTTTAACCACATTTATGGACCCACAAACTTTTCAAACACATATTTCATCAACTTTTATCAAAATCTACTAAAAATCTAATTTTAATTCCCACCAAACATAGGCATGACATATTTATTTATTTAGTTAGACTTTTGAACTCGCAATGACCAGTTGACAGGGTGCTTTAACTGGCTCGGCTCGGTTCGTTGTCTGGTTTGGGTCTGATAACATGCTTGAGACTTATTTTAAATAAAATATATTGCGATTTTATCATTATAAGCAGGAAAGATTAAAATGCTCAACTATCTTGTGTCAACGTGTCCTCAGTTCCTGCAGATGACAAGTTTTGTACATTTATTATTTCCCCTTAAATTCCTAGAAAGCTTAGGAAAGCATGGCTAGGCCGGTGATGTGTATCATAAGATAAATGTAATAAATAAATTCCCATATAATTATTCGAAGCAAACGAAATCAATATTTCACCATCATTTAGCATGTAATAAATATCCAACAGGAGATATTTGCGATGAGTATAGAAAGGATGTTAAAACTAAAAGAATTGAACACATCTGATAATAGAGAAAATTCATCCAGTTTAAACCCAAAATATATGAACTTATTCGCCGACATTGGAACCAAATAAAGTGCAGAATTATTATGAAATATAGATATAAATTTAATCAAACAATGCAAACATAATTTCACAAAAAAAAAATGTTAAGATCCAGAGCTTTCTGTCTATAAGTGTATAAATGACAAACCTGCAGTTCTGAAGTACCATATCTCTGAGTTCTTCCAGATTATTCTCAACCTGGTCCAGCTGTAAAAGGTTTAAATAGTTTTCAGACTTCCTAGATTTTCTTAAATAGAGTGGAAAACACCCAGATATAATGCAGGATGAAATTTATAAATTCTAAAAGTTCTGGTTTTTCTTTGATATTTGTCTCCATAGAAAGTGTATTATTATTAACTACCTCTACACTTAAATCTTTGGCCATTTTGGCATGAGCAACATCTTGAGTGAGCTGCATTTCTAGCTGCATCTCTGCTTCTTCCTCTTTCCGTCTTTTCTCCTACAAGTACATAGTTTTAAAAATCAGCCATCAGCCAGTGGTGCTGAAATAAATTAGCAAATAATTTTAATATGTACCCTTGGCAAGGAATACCGGAGAAGAAATGAAATTAATGGTTTAGTATCTAACTTCTCAAGGAAGGGTACCAAAGATTCAAAGAGGTTCAAGACATCAGCTAATTATTATGGCTAATTCTTCTTTATTTCTTATCCAACAAATAAAGAAACTAATAAGTACCTCTTCATCAACTTTTGGCAAGAGTTGCAGCCACTTTGTCTCAAACTTCTCTAACAAAGTTTTGGCCATCACATGGACATCATCCCTTTCCTCGTTATATTTCATCGCATTCTTAAATATCAACCTCACGTCTGCACAAATCTCTCTAACATTCTTATATTCGTTACCGTCCTTAGCCTCCATTTTGCTTTTAATAGTACTGAAGTCCATGGGCTTCTCAATAACCTAGTATATATCACACACGACATATTATAAGAAGCCATGAGTCGAAATAGCAAATAAGGGAAAAACGAAAGGAAAGAAGCAGCTTAATAACGGAAAGAGACTCTAACAAGTGATTCAACAGAAGACAAACAGACAATGTCCTCATGGCTTTCATTCTTTACGTCTCCAAGATATAACCAACTCCCTGAGGACTGCAACTTTTATTAAATCCTCCAAAGTTTACATGTGTGCCGCGATTTTTCTTTTAGTTGATGGGGATATGGGGGCAAGTATGGATGGACATATGAATAAACTCCATATTTGGATACAACATAGTCAATATGCATTAAGGAAACTAAAACAAAGTTAATGGTTTTACCTCATAGTAATCGTGCAAACCAAGACCTACCACATCCACAGGTTGCATAAATGGTCCTGCCCATTTGTGCTGAGTTATCTGTAAAGTTTAAAATCAAGTAAAAGTAAATAAAAAAGTAAAAGTGGATATCATACGTGAGTGGAAATAAACTATAGGGTACTGATGGAGTCAGCCAGAATGTCAAGCGTTAATTGCAAATGCCCACAACACCAAGATTAAGCATTATTCAAAATGAGAGTAGGAACACTTCCACTTGATTGCATACAAGAAAAGGATGAATGACACTTTGCCCATTTGTGCTGAGTTATCTGTCAAGTATAAAATCAAGTAGATGTAAGTAAACAAGTAAAAGCGGACGTTATACTTCAGTGGAAATAAAATGCAGGGAGCTGATGGGATCAACCGGAAAGTCAAGTTTTAATTGCAAATCCCTACATACCAAGATTGAGAATGATTCAAAATAAAAGTATCAACACTATATTTGAATGCATAGGAGAAAAGGATGAACCACACAGCACTCAGCAACTTTTTGATATTTTATCAATACAAAACTAAGGTGTACAGAATTATGAGAGAGACAGTTTACTCCATTTATTTATCCGATCAGTGGTAAACTACGAGGAAATGTAAAAAACAATAAACATCAACGAATGCCTGAAATTTAGAATTATTTGTTCACTCACATTAAAGTTTGTGTTTTGGCAAAGAATACCACATGAATAAAGAATAAAGCCAAACAAATGCTTCAAAAAATTAATGGAGGGACCAACTTCAAATAATTGAATAAATGCAAGAAACTGATGTTAGTTGGAGGTTCATAGACTACCTAAAAGATGTTCAATAAAAACATAGCAAGAAAGATGTAAAACACCATAAAACTTTCACAAGGCCCCCATGTGTAGGCAGCTACAAAGGCTACAAACAATATTGCAAGGATAAATGCAGCATTGATGATTACCTGGCGTAATATTGTTCCAAATTGGCGCATTAGCTCTTGCATTCTCTTACCAGCAGCTGCTTCCCTACTGGCTGCATCTTGTTGCCTCCTCTTAAAGCTGGCAACCAGCTTCTCCCTATCTTTTTCCTTCAGAACTGAGCTACCTTTTGGAGTGATTGGCTGCTTTTTATTGGCAGATGAATAAAATTGCTCAACCTCATTTAAGTTTTTCTCTAGCTGTAATACAAAGAGATTATAAATTTAGAATTATGTTCTTACATGTACAGTTGTCAAAACTACTCCGGGAATCAGAATAGCATTTCCCACTTGGGGAATACAGTATTTGGTATCAAATTGTAAAGTAGAAAGAATGAACTCTAAAACAATAAAAGGGATCTTGAATAAACTACACAAAAAATCATATTATTTCTACAATCTCTATGCAATAATTTCAAGACAAAATATCATACATTGAATCACTACAAGAGACAAAATATGGCAGAAATAGAATCAAAATTGATGAGAAATAACCAAAGATTAAATCCGATACTCATATCTAAATTCTACCTGATTAACTTTTTTGAAAATCTCATCCACCCGTTGATTATAACTCTCCATATCGGATACATTGCCCATGGTTTCTTGTGGCACCACAGCAAGGGCATCATCATTCATTGTTTCCATCTGTTACTCTAACAATTTCAGTCATGAGAAATAAAATTACAAATACATTTTTTATCAAAGAAACACCAGAATTTCACATATAAAATTATCAAAAGATCTTTTGTTTTTGCTTTTTTCTCCAGAAATCGAAAACCAAAAGGCTAATTTTTTTTTTTTATAAAACAACAACGAATAGGTATCCATAAACTCAGATTAGCTCACGAAGACACGAACACGTATAATTCCGTGCGTTAGCGTGCGCGCGTCTTTGTGTCCAGAAAATTCAGCATAAAATCGACATAACAGAACAAACAAACAAATTAATAGATGCCTAAAAGTTGTTATCAAATTCATATGTGCACTTACAACAATTCGAAATCGAATTTCAAAATTAATTAAAAACAATTAAAGTATTTGATTACCTGGATTTTGGGAAAATCCACGAAGCAGAAGAGAAACCAAGGTTTATGTACTGAAATATTACTGCGTCTGTGCTGTTTATTTCTAGGGTGCAAAGTAGCAATTTTTCTCTGTAGAGTTATATGGAAGATGCTTGTAACTATTTAAATAATATTTTAGATAATGATAATTATGATGTATCAAAACATAATCTAGTTCCAATGAGGTTATAATTAAGAAAATTTTGTTTGTACAGAAAAATTACAGATACTCACATGAAGTTGGGTCCATATGAATTAAATATTGTCAAAAAAAATGGACCCCACATATTGTGTATATTCTGTAGGATGTTTGTATGTTCATTTTTTTGGTACACTAAGCAAGGTTCTTATAATTAGGGGGCGGAATCACGAATATTGTCATGACACAATTTAATTTTTTTTTAACTAATATATAAACTCAAAACTCGATAAACCGAACACATCAATTTTTTTATTTATTTATTTAATACACAAACAAAGCAATATGTTAATACACATTCTACCTATAAAATAAAATTATGAACAAATATATCAATTTTTGATACGCATAACGCATGCTATTAAATTAACCAAGATTCGCACCAATTTCTAGCCTCGAATAAACTTTATTTGAACATTTTACATAATTTTATGTTTTCTTTAGCTATAGTGCTAAGTTTATGGGTCTTAATGCAAATTCCATGTCTAGACACCTAACTTTTCATTTTTGCAATCAAGTTCTCTCTATATGCACATACTGTCGCCACTGCAACCAATAATGGGCGATGACTTCTCCCTTTCTCTCGCTACGTATGTAAATATATACATATGCACATGAGAAAGGTTTAGGGTGCGGTGCTTCTGCCCTTCTTCTTGGTGGTAGTTCTCTCTTTTTCTCGATTTCTCTATTTAATTCTCTCTACGCATGTACACTAGCAAACATGGTGCTTTTTTTGGCTCGAGAAAACTTCAGTGCAGGCGCAAGTGCCTGCACTGGCCTTAAGGTGGCTCTGCCCCTGGTTATAACCAAAGTTTATATAATATTAATGTAACATTAAATGATAAGTGAAATTAATTTCACCTTTCATTTAATCTATTACCTAACACCACAAAAAACGGGGATTATAACCTGTGAGAGTAATAGCATCGTTCAAATTGTTATGTATATATAGGACAATCGTAGTTATATGCCCGAA
>CAIGRO010045238.1:0-15520 GCA_903798355.1 Fraxinus baroniana | reverse complement strand
ACAAGTGGATACTATCCTTGGTATCAAAATAAAAAGGGATGTTGGGGGTTTTACATTGAGTCAATCACATTATATTGAAAATATAATAAATAAGTTCAAACATTTGAACAATAAAAAAGCTAATACCCTGTTTGATCCAAGTATCAAATTGATAAAGAACGAGCAATAGCACAAATAGAATATGCAAATGCAATTGGAAGTCTTATGTACATTGCACAATGTACAAGACCTAATGTAGCATTTGTCGTGAGTAAACTAAGTAGGTTTACTAGTAATCTAATTTCCAAACATTGAAAGGCCATCAGTAGGATTCTTGGTTATTTGAAGAAAACCAAATACCTTGGGCTACAATATACAAGATTCCCTAAAATCTTGTAAGGATATATCGAAGCAAGTTGGATATCGAGTGCAGGAGAAAATAAATACACTACAGGTTAGGTATTTACTCTTGAAGGAGGTGCATTTTTTTGGAAGTCTAATAAACAAACTTGCATTACTCACTCAACCATGGAATCGGAGTTTGTAGCATTGTCTGAAACTGGAAAAAAGGTTGAGTGGCTAAGAGATTTGTTATACGAAATACCTTTCGATACAAAGGATATTTCTTCATTACCTACCTAGTGTGATAGTCAAGCTACTCTTGCCCGAGACCATAACAAAGTATATAGTGGAAAGTCTAAACACATGAGTCTAAGACAAAGGTATGTAAGAAAATTAATCAAGCATGGACTAATTTTTCTTACATTTGTTAAGTCTAATGAGAATTTAGCAGATCTGTTTACTAAACCTCTCACGAGAGAGTTAGTGTCTAGTGAGAACTTAGCAGATTCGTTAACTAAACCTCTCACGAGAGAGTTAGTGAGATTGACATCAAGTAGGATGTGGTTGAAACTCCTTAAATAAATCCACTAATGATAGCAACCCTACCAAAATATACTAAACAAGTATATTTATGTTCAATGGGTAATAACAAATCATCAATAGGTGGATGGATATCAGTACTATTAAAATTATTATACCATATCAATAAATTATAGTGTTGCTTGTCACTGTTGGAGGGATCAGTTACTAAAACTCTTCATGAAGTTCAGTATAGAGTACACGTATCTCTAAAAGTAACAAAGATACTGGAAGAACTTTACATATGTGAACTTCGAGATGGTGCCTTCTCATTAGAGAGTTAATGTTTTCTCTTTAAAACTTCAAAGAAATAAGATTAGTGCAATGCCATATTAGCACTAGGCGAGAGTTAGAAGGAACTTGTGAAAACTTAACACTTATGTGTGTGATTTTCGTCGGTGTTGTCATAAGGAATAACTGGTTCAAAGCATTTTAGCTACCTGGAATTTTGATAATGCTTTATGAGATTTACATTATGGTTAGATTCAAATTGAAAGATATTTAACTCTTATGCATGAGTTTTGATATTTGATTATGTGATTAAAAGTTGATTTTGAACAAGTGAGATTGTTAGAATTATTGTTCAAAAATTAAGAGAAGAAACCATTGATGAATGAATTGGAAAGATGGAGAAAAAACCAATTTGGGCGCCACATTATTGGGCTATGCGACTGCATAGGCCATTATGACTTGCGGTCACATAGTGGCCATCAGGGAAAATAGGAGGCAGCCTTGCTATAACTATGCAACCTATGCAGTTGCGCACTGTAAAAATCCGACCGTTATGTTGGATTTTTTCAAATTTTCTGGTGATTTTCTAATGAAGCGTTGCACCTCTTCCTCTAGTGTTGAAACCAATCCGTGTAGAAATGGTTGAAAACTATAAATACATGTTAGTTTTCATTAAAATGGAGATTGAGAAAATCATTCCATTGATCATTAAAATTCTTGTTCTTCACATAATCATATTTAAACAATTTCCCTCGTTCATTTTTGAAGAATCACTTAAGCTTTTGGATTCTTCATTTTTAGGCTTGAATCCTGCAAACTATTTGTCATTTAGCCCCTGTTTGGACCACATTTTTTTTCATTCTCATTCTCCTACTTATTTTCAACCACACATTCTTCAATAAAATATTATTTTTCATCATATCAATAACTTTTCCTTCTTTTTCAACCACACATTCTCTATCAATCCATTATTCCATAATACATTCTTTCAAAATAATGTGGCTCATAGGCTTAATCCTCAAAAGCTTTGGTGGAGGAGGCAAATATCTTTTGGATACATATTTCATGATCAAGTCTTTTTTCGATATCATTTTTCTTTCCATCTTGTTCTTTTGGTTTCCATTGATGTATTCTATATTTTATAACATGTTAAACCATAATGAAACGAAAGAATATGCAAAATATGGAAAATAGAAAAACTAGAACAAAAGATACCTATGTACATTGAAATGGGTTTAACGAAACGAAAGAATATGGAAAATAGAAAAACTAGAACAAAAGATACCAATGTACATTGGCATAATCTATCTTTGGAAACCTCAAGAACCACAAGGTAGGGTGCATAGTTTCCCAATCTGAATGAAAAGCCACTGGAAAGGATTTGGAGTATCGTATTTCTCTGAAGATGGTGCGGGTAATGGTAGCTCTAGAGGCAAATGCCGGTGAAATGCATCAACTGCTGATTCAACACCGTCTTCATTCTCAATCAATATTGCCAGTTCCATTGCTCGGGATTTCACCTAGAAAAGTACATCATACCAAAATATGTTTTAGCAACTGGGTAGAATCTATAGATTAATGGTCTTGTGTAGTGAAAACATTCGGTGCATGTTTGGTATGCAGTATTGTACTCAAGTGAATACTATAGTAAACAAAATTTTAACTTCTTTTTCTTTATCGATACTATTTACTACCCATTTATTACACCCAACCATACAAGCCATCAGGTAAAAGGTATCAATTCTTCCCTTAATCGAGACGTTTTTTTTCATCAGATGTCAGAATGCCTGCTATCATTCACTCTTTGAGCTTATTTTGCTCTGTTTGACTCCCATCAAAACAAAATTATTTATTTCTCATACTTATTTCCAATCACATTCACACAAAATATTTTGCACGTAACACCAAAATTGTTCTATTTTTTAAACATGCATTTTCTAAAAAAATCACTATTCAAAACAAAACATCATTCTTCATTTTTTTTTATTGGGGCAACTTTGGGCTTCTTTTAGTACAGGGAATGAATGAAAATAGTTGCTTGCTACAGCCTTAAAAATCTTTGGTTGATATGCTTTAACCTCCATACCCACATTCATGGAGTGTTGTGATTTGTCTAGAACAATAGTAATATCCTCTTCCCCGACCCCAAAAGGTGCGTTAATAAACCATTAAAGAACCAAATACAACAATTCATTTCCAAACAAGACGGAATAACTACTAACAAATTCAGCAACAACATCGGCATTCTCAAATTGGATGATAATTTAAGAAAACTAGTTAAACTAGCAGGAACTTGATTGAAGCAATTTAAAGCTTCAAAATGTTGGAAGTTATAGCGACTCGGGAATAGAAACAAATTTATGAAACTAAAAGCAAAGGGGGAACAGCCACAGCACTTTGTTTGGGACTTCAAAAGGGAAAAGGTCCTAAAACTAAAAAATAATAAATTGCAATACGGAAACTAATCCATTATTTGCATGATTTGTTCAAAAAAACTCATAACGTGAAATAAATGGAGACCGCACTTACCTCTGGCTGGAGCATGAATCTTATAGCATCTGAAAGAGCTTCAATGCTGAGCAGGGATATGGGAATTGGAGCTGGTCCCAGTCCTTTCTGATAAACTCTTTCACCCCAGAAAAATTGATCTCCAAAGAAAGGCACTACAGTTGTTGGACACTGCATTAAATGATGCAAAACATAACATTAGGCCTACCCCATATAATTGTTAAAGATGCAGAAAATCCAGAATGAATCTGAAATAAAACATTTCACTCATTCGGTTCACATCTCCTATAGTCCACTAACCATCTGCAAATATTTCTTTACTGGTATAATATAAATCACCCACAACAACCAACAAACTAAGCCTTCTTTTCGATTAATTTGGATGCTACAAACCATTTGAAAAGAATGAAATTCCAAGAAATGACATCTCATTTTGCAAGATTTTATTTTCCTTAATCACAGGTTTGTTTTACAGTACTAGTGTATATTATTTTATAATGTAAAAAGATTCCATTTTCACCTTTCCCTTTCTTTGTATAGGCTTAATCGGACAAATTGTATTATGATAGGTAGTAATAAATTTCCTGTTTTTTTAATTTGCCAATATTATAAAAACAGGGTATTTTCTTTTATAATCCAAAGAACATAAGAACTATACAATCTTTTTATTCCTCTTCGAATTTTTGTCTCTGTGACAATTTCTAAGATGTGTTGAAGCGTCACACTATGCTATATTGCGAAAATGTCAAGGAAAATTACCCCAGCTTTAAGTCCTGTAGCTGTGGTTCCAGCACCACCATGATGGACCTGCATTGATGTATTTCCAATTTTGATGAGTCCAAAAAGATGTTCTTTGCTCAAAATGATAAACGTGCACATAAAAGTTTTCAAATCAATGTTACCAACATCTCAAATCATTAACATCCAAGGGTGAACGTACTATCAGCCCTCAAATACTATGTGTAAAATCCAGAGGCAGCTTTTGACTCACCACAGCCGAACACTGGGGGAACAACCAGTCATGAGGGCAATCCACAAGAAGGAAAACACTTTCAGATATGCCAGTATCTGCAGTACAAACAAGGATATGAAAAGAGATGTCAAAAGCTTTTGTTTCCTAGGATTGCTCATGTAACGTGTTGAATTTCCTTTGAAGTAAGGATAGGCAGACAGATGAAATGATATGAAGCCCCAAAATTCAAAAGGATATCTTGTCTATTAATTGACTTTGGTTACTGTTAATTTTACCCCGAAGCAATACTCACGAAAACTTAGTAAGAGAGAGGTGCAGGTGGCAGATTCTGCCATGGGTATAAGCAGCAGGTCCTTTCTTGCAATTCATTTTTCACTTCATACGTGTTTTAATTCTTTTTATATCTATGTTCATATTTTTCTTTTTCTTTTTATTTTGTTTTTGGGGGCGGTGCGGATTGAGTTGCAGGGTGCACATGTTGAATGCAGTGAAACAGCACAGAATGCAAAACTAATCATTCTTCTTCCAACTCTACTAGTTATTTCATAAAACAGCATTGAATAGATGACACCTGATGTTACTTTTTGTTTTCTAAAGCAATAAAGCTTCTATCTGAACAAGAAGTAATGAAATGTCGAAGAAGAAACGAATAAAGAAACTTACGAGTGCCAAGATCTCCCCAACCTTGGTCAATTATTCCTCTTTGTCCAGTATTCTTTAATGCCTCCAAAATAATATCTGTAGTTTTCTTTGAATCCTCAAGAGGCTTACCAAGCAACAAACAATTGTGTCAACATTTGAACAATTTCAAAAGTTATACTAAAAGCATACACATATTTCTAAAAGGACATCTGATATGATCTTTGTAAATCCTTCAATACTGCATAAGAAAATGTATTTTGCAAATTTGGAAAGACAACATCTCAAGTCCATCTGACTTCAAAACAAGTGCAGTATAGGTTCAAGAAACTAAAGCCAGCAGCTGCAAATGCGATAAACTCAATAGTCAAGAGTACTGTCAATAAATAATTTTTTTATTGATAATTTGTTACCGGTGATGAACATATATTATAATATTGAAGTCCCTTTGGATTAGCACATTCATGTGTTAACATATGCACAAACAATAGCCAGGATCAGCATTCAGAACCAAAAAAGGAAGAAGAGGAGAAAGAAAATACTGCAGAGAGGGATGGAGTAACCAATCATCATAGACATGAAAAAACATTCCTTTATTTGATCACAACATACACTCTGAAAAGCTTCATTTATTAATTTAAATCAGAAGAGCATTAGAGTTATATTTCGACCACTATATTGAGCATACCATGCTTCCAAACCCAATATATATAGGTTCAGGTCCTTTTTGTACCCATTGAACAAATTCTTCCGGAGGTTGATGTTTTGATTGCTGGTTTAAAAAACAATAGCCGACAACATCAACCCGAGGGCCCCAGTCTGCAGATTAGTTGAAAGAATTAGTTATTGATAAGATTGTGATATAGAAAACATCAACTGAAAAAAGATTTCAGCAGAATTTAGCTTCACAGCACTGAAAGATCATTGTCTCTATTTATATAATTGATGCATCTAAAAGACACGCTTACCATTGGGCTTTGGCACAATGTGGGGACTCCACATGTAGCCTGTTGGTAAATGAGTTATTGACCCATGGTATGTACTTAAGTATGCAATAGGATCAAGATTCAGCCTTTTTTTCCTGAAGTCATTAATATATCCTCTTATGCCCCACCATATTAGTAGATCCACAAGAATGTACGAAATCTGTATCAAGCAAGAAATATTAAGGAACATATTTCTTTATCAAATTGAAGTTGTTCAAAATCCAAAAGAATAACAGTGCAAACAGATTGGAACATACCCAGTATCCTGCACTTTGAGGTACACGTGCAAATGGATGAGGAAATTCATACGTGGGCCTGCCCATCAGAATACGTTATTTCTATTTCTTTTTAAGTTAACAGAAAGCTTCGTTAGAAATAAAATAAATGCGCAGGTTTATAGAATACATAGTCCTACTCTACAAAAATATTCTCTCTCGTTAGAAATAAAATAAATGCGCAGGTTTATAGAATACATAGTCCTACTCTACAAAAATATTCTCTCCCCAAAAACCTTATGATAAAAAAAAAAAAAAAAATACATTCAATTTTATGGTTGATCAGTGTTTGTACATGTGATGGGAAAATATATTTCATAAAAATTTATTCCTCGTTTTGGAAAGTAAAACGTAGTTTGACCACTTAAAAGAAATAGCAAAACAGTGACAGGATTGACATTAATAGAAATGATAATCTAAACTCACGTCCAAGGCATTGTGAAGAAGATGTGCAATGGTACACCAAGAGCTTCAGCAACATGTGCATGCCCTGGGAACAAAAAGGACATTTTAAATCTGGAAAACAAATCAGAAAATCAAACTAAAACTTGAAAACATAACGTTGAAGATAATATTTATGCTATACATTTGGCATCATCTAACAGCTTAAACTTTTAAATCAAGTGATTCAACAAGGTATTAGAACAGGGCCAACACGCAAAGGTCCTGAGTTTAAGTCTCACCGCCACCCATGAAGTTGTCAACATGTTAGGTTTTGATGGGAAAAGATGAATCTAGCTTTCACGCAAGGGAGCATGTTAAAGATAATATTTAAAGATATACATTTGGTCTCATCCAACAGCTTAAGTTTTCAGATCAAGCGAATCAGCTCATACATGAATTTTGGATGATAATATAATGCAAATATCAAAAGTTCACCATTCTATATATTTAAACATAACAATTACTAACCATAAGCTGGAGGATTGGCAATAATAGCCTGAGCCCTGAAAGATTCACCAGTTTCCACGTCCGGTTCTGTGCACGCTGGAAGCAGAGACTCAATTATAGACTTTATTTGTTTTCGTTGTATGGATATTTCTCCTGGTGCAAGAGGAATGAGACCTTTATTTCTGGCCGTATCTACAATTGCAAGAAGAACATTTACTCCAAAAGAAACACTATACATCATAAGTTTACTGATTATGTTCAAGAAACTGGTCTAGACATCACGCAACTGCCTTTTTAGAAATTTCAAGGTGTAGTTTCCGGAAGAAACAATGCAGAGTCGCAAGTTCAATTAGATATTCCCTCGGATATAATTTGGCATTCACATTCAATAATATAGCTTCCTGTGGTAGAATAAAATGTAGACAAGATGAACGCAAAGGGAGGGGCTATTGGGGAAAATATATATTTCTATTCTCATTTTGTATTTATGATATCAAGGTCAGAAAAAAATTATGATAGAAGTGCCTTATTTATATACTAATAAAAAATTCCACAAAGGAATATATCAAATATCCACAGATATATATATATATATATATGCATGTTGAGGACTTCTTACATCCAGCCAAAATCCGGGGATCACCGCCCAGTGGGTAAAAATCTACACCAGCTGACCTCACAAATCCACAGAAGTTAACATGTGTTGCCAACCTAACATGATGGCCATACTCCTGTGACCACATGTAGAATCAATTAGAAATCTGAAATGAATCAATTACAAGAGCAGAACAAAGTGAAATTGTAGTAAAATGTGAAATATGCACCATATGATGAAGCAATAGCAATCGAATAATAAACAGTTAGCCAAATAAAGCTACTTTGTCAGATTATATATTATCAAACAACAAAAGGAAATACACATTGGGATTTTAGATTTGAAAAGAAATCAATAATTATTCAGTCAGTTCTCAATGCCTTATAAAATGGAACACATGATAGCAATGTAATAATAGTATATCAACTCTCAAGGTGGAGGAGAACTAGCATAAAAAGAGGATCTCAGCAATTTTTAGTGTTTCGCAAGATCTCCTATCATGTATGCTCCGCAGCCTATCAAAAAATGCCAATACACATTCAATGCACTAACTAACATCTCAAAAAATAGTCTGATATTTTGCTTCATTCATATTTTGATCCGAAAAACTTCACGTCAGTTTTGAAGGGTTTGGAAGAGGATAGAATAATTTGTTCCAAGAGAAAGTGGGTGGTGGCGAGTTGGTGGCACACCAGTAACAGTGGAGAAGATGGGCTCTACTTGACTAAACCCTGTGAATACAACAGTCAATTACTTACTTACCAAAAGCTGTCCAGTATTGACATTCTTTGAAAACCTATATAACGAGTTTGACTTTGCAGGATCTCCAGAGTATATAGAAGCTTTAATCACGTACGTCTCACCTTCTGACATGAACATATGATTCCAAATTCGGAGAAAGTACAGAAAGACGAGGAGCAAGTACGAATAAGAAATGAATTAAAATGGCTGTAAATTTGCATGACTTTGATGTAGTATCTCACAGTCAGGAAAAGGGTGTTGCAGTTATACTCAGAATCACTGTAGAGGCTGTCAAGTCTAAGCTGAATTTAGAATCCTATATTCCTTAATACTAAAAGAGGCAAGGCAAAATATCCCCCTCCTTCATGTAAGTTAATTCGAGGTCAAGGGAACTAATCTACACAGGTAAAGAAAAAAAATTTACAGCACCTGAAGTCTCTTTGCCAGGGCCAGAAAAGGCTGAACATCTCCCCTGGTTCCAACTACAAGCAAAGCAATCTTCAACTTTGGAATTGATTTGTTGAAATGAGACATGATGCAGTCAAAATTAAGAGGAAGTCAAACAATTCGGCATCTATAGGTGGACCCCTAATTAGGTCAAGCTCAACTGTCTTGTAACTTTAGATCTTTACGAGGATCACGGCAAACTTCTGCTGAAAGAAAAACACAAAAAGTCATATATATGGGTAATCCGTTAGCATAAGGAAAAGTTTAAGATCACATTTTAAAGTTCCTTTAGTAGTCCCCAACAAGAAGAAGCGGACAGAAACTTTAGCAAGTGTGTCAGGTGGCACTATTCACTCATTAAGACTGGAAGTAATAGATGAATACTAAGTATTAAAGGGTGGTGGTTGTGAATCTGCATGTTTCAAGTTCTGTTGGAACCATAGTAGTTGGAAAAGGTTTTGAATCTTTCTTTGTAATCAAAATAATGAATTCTATTTGATCATTATCAAATAGTAGCTATTATGTTGGTTCTTTATGAAACGCCTATATTGTACCAAATCAGATTACAATGGATAAGAGGAAGTTGTGCATATCTACCAGGGCTTTGGTAAAGCATAAAGCCTAAGCATTCATATTCCTTTCGACATTGAGTTCTTTCAACAGAAATTTTAAAGTGGGTTAATTGCCTCTTTTAGGTCTCCCAGTTTAAATGTAGAGGAAAAGCTCTTATAAAATACAGTTCTCATATATGGTGTCACAAAGCTCATTCCTCGATGGCAAAAGCAGAAGCTGATTCATGTGTGAAATTTTCTTTCAAAAATAAAAAGTAAAGCTCAATAGGGTTTACCTGCAAAATATTTTATTGTGTGAATGTGTGGTTGAAAATGAGTATGAGACATAAATTGTTTTGTTTTAAAATGAGTCAAACAAGGGCTTAGAAATCAAGACTAATAAATCCTTAAAAGGTTATTAAATCCATTTAACCGCAAAAGAAGCTGGTGCCTAGAAGCAACACTAATTTTGATCATGATGAGATGACGAGTACAAGTATTTGATGTAATAGTTTGCTATCCCATCGGAAAATTGTTAAAAGATGTACAAGAGAATGAGGCAATACTTATATAGCCAATGTTTGGCCCCCATCTCTTAAAATTCATTTTTCCCAAGCACATTTTTAATCAAGCACATTTTTAATCACACATTTCATGTGGCCCACAACTTTTCAATCACATTTCACCAACTTCTTCAAAATATACTAAAAGACTACTTTCTATCCAAACCAAAAAGGGGCATAGAGAAGTAGATAATTACAAGACAGGCACCTTCTGCAATCCTACCAGGATTACATTGAATATCATAACAGGTAAGTGATCTGGGCCAGTAATAGGTATGAAATTTAAAATTCACTTTCTCGCGCTCATGGTCCATTCAATTTTAAGACGTGCCTAGGACTAACCCTTCACAGTCATAGACCTTGAAAAGGGATATAGAAGGATGAGAAGGGTTAGTCCTAGGCACCAAACTGAAATCATAACAAAAGCAAAAAATACGACTTAAATTAAAACGCAGCAGATATGGAAATAAATAGTAACGGTACACTTGGGTGTGCAAACATTTTTGTTTCTGCAATCCTACCAGGATTACATTGAATATCATAACAGGCAAGTGATCTGGGCCAGTAATAGGTATTAAATTTAAAATTCACTTCCTCGCACTCATGGTCCATTCAATTTTAAGTTGTGCCTAGGACTAACCCATCACAGTCATAGAACTTGAAAACTTCTGCAACTCCTGAGAGAGAAAGTGCAATGAGATTGAGAAGGGATATAAAAGGATGAGAAGTAATAAGATCTTGGTAAGAATAGAAACTTTGCTGCCAAAGCTATCTATAACTAGAACTTAAGACTTTAAATGTTCATAAAGGACAAACTTAGCACAAGAGTTTTCAACAATGGATGCAGTTGTTATCCCTATTTCACAATAACAAGAAGCACATAAAGAAACTAAAATTCTTAGTCGTGTCATTTTTCATCCTTGGGAGCAAAAAAGGAGTGCTTAATTCCTCTGAAATTCGAAAGTAGGATAACTTATAATTGAAAGTAAATGCAGAGTGATTGGAACTAGTTACCTATCGTGGAAGCCAAAATTAAAATCAATAACTTTGTTCTCAGGATTACAGCTGAAGTGGTTCTACAGAACCAACAAAAATATGAATTCAAGTCTCGCTGCCACCTATTTATGAAAAATTTGTCCACGTGTCAGTCTTTGATTTTAAAAAAAAAAAAAAAAGGCCAAATGAGGCTCCTTGTCGACAAGTTCTGAATGAATAAATTTGTTCCCTCCATAACAACTTAAGATTTCGGATGAGGTGGCTTGACGCCTTTGAACTTCCCCTTCATCCTCTGCCCCATCTAACATGTCAGGATTCAGCTTCTTAAGCTCGGGACTAAACTCAATGGCACCTCTGAGAATCTTTCAACCCTAGCTTCCTAGTTTTATTAGATCATTATTATGCATTTCGTCCGATGAACTTCAGAGAAACACGAACTCCAATATGAACTATTCAAGACCCTTCAACAACATTTATCTCAATATCCATGAAATTAGAGCACATTACCCAAAAGCACTCAAAATTCAACTGAACCCAAACCTAAGGAGCTCTGCAAATTCTCAAAATTTGCTTGAAATGGAGCAAAACACGAGAGCAAATTCAGGAAGCCCACAATTACAGAACCCTTCAAATAGCAGTCTTTAACACATAAACCCTCATAGTCTTCGAGATTTAGGCCAAAAACGTGAAAAGAGCACAAAAAATTAATGCTAGGTGAATGTGGAAAAAGACCTTCAAAAATTGTTAGGCGTAGTCAGCAATTCAATTCAAGAAACTAAAAAAAGGTACACTCTAACATGCCAGCATAGAAACTACAGAGAGAGAAGCATTAAATTTATGCATCTGCTAATGAAAAAACAACCAATTCGAAACTCAATTACACAAGAAAGTGGCAAATAGCTAATAAAGAAGTAAATAACTTGACTTTGCACCGAAAAATACCCGAAAAATTTTGGTGTTCAAATTTTCAAAGCGGAAGATGAAACTTTTTGAAGTGTTGCGCCAGAACTAGAACCAGAACCTTCAGGTTTCGAAAAGAAACAAATGATTAGGAATTTGAGGGAAACAACTTTAAACCATCTGTTCATTTTTTATAATTTTCAAGGGTCCTACTTAAAGATATTTTTTTGGATTTGGCAAGTCTGCAAGTGCAGGCTTCAAAATATACACAAGACAAATATCTTCCATTATATAAAAATAATTTTTCATTTTCAACCAAATGTTCTTTTCATGAAATAGTTTTATATGTAAATTCAATTTATTTATTTTTATTTTCTAACCACACATTTTCTAAAAAAAATCGTCATTATAAAATTTATTTTTCCAAAAATGGGGCTGAAACAAATCCATTAAAAATTCTAACAATAAGTTATGAATCATATTAAATATATAGATAAAAAAAATATATTTGATCAGTTTAAGAATTTAAGCTATGCCAAACATCCAATTTTTATACTTAAAATCTTCAAACTATCAATTTTCATATTCAATGGAACCCGATAAAATTATATCAATTGAATTGTGTTGGATCCCTTTAAGTGATCAATTGAGTTATTTGTAACATCTCTTCCCACCTTTCTTGACAGATTGATGATATGGAAGTGTCATAATAATTGAATTAAATGTCTAAGATGTAAAATGTGACATGAGATTGTGTCAAGTGTAAATTCGATAAGCAAGAGTGTAAACTGGAATGTATATGTAGCAAGATTGTCAAGGGATATTTTTGTACCCACTATAGATCTTAAGAATAATTTTTTTTAAAAAATAAAAGGAAAAAGAAAAATTGCTAAACAAAAAAAAGTTCATGATGAAAATACCACGTGCAATTCAAGTCACTACCTGATAGAAGAATTTTCAATTTTGGATCATTTTTATCGCATGGGGACTGTCTTGTACCAAAATTGATAGTTTGAGGATCTAACATTGAAGCAAATTGAAAAGGGATAAAAGTGCTTCCAATGGTAAAGTTTGAGGACAGCAACTGCAAATTTCTCTTTTAATTTTGTGCTATTAAACTCTAATTCATGGATAGAAAATTGCAATTTCTTTTATTTTTTTTTTAATATTCCTACAATCCTACCGAACCATAGATATTTATACTTTACATGTTTTAGTTTTAAATTTACACTTTCCCTATTATATTTTACAGTATAGTAACATAAAATAACTTTGACTAAATAATTTACAAATTTACCACAAAAAATAGTTAAATAGAAAAATACATCCATAATTGAAAATCGCAAATCATATTATTTGAATCACATTATGTAACATTTTACATACTAATTTTGTAACTATTTTTCTATAATCCAAAAATCCGATTACTATTAGATTTTCGTCTAAAGTTTATGTATTTTATTTCTCATTATCCGTTCCTCCGTAAATTAACCTCCAATTTAGTCCTCTCACTACATCATTTCGTAATTTTTTTTATATTTTTTACATGAATTATATATTTTTATTAATTATATTTAAAAATTATTCTCTTCTATGTAATTTTCCCGCCCACTATAATTGTCAATAAAATTGTCGTACAATTTTAACAGTTCTTGAAGTTGCAAAATTACCCCAACTTAAAATGAATAAAAAAAAATAACAACTAACTAATGTCAAATATTGTTTTAATTGATTTTTTAGGATTTTTATTCATTGAACAAATTTTTTAATTATAAAATAAGAAATTTTATTTGTTTCTACGAATAGTGGGAGGGTCAAATGAAGTATTTACTAATATTTTCTTAACTTACTCAAATTAATTTGTATTGATTTGAAGTAAGATTTTAAGAAGGGAAGATAATAAATTTGTAAATCATATATTAAAAAAAAAGTCCTTTAAATAAAATAAATAATTAAAATTAGTATGCAAAAACGTATTACAATGTGTGTGATTTTTTATTTAAGTTAAGTGTATATTTGCCTGTTTGGTTATTTATAATTACGTATTCGTAAATTTTTTAGCGAATAGTGTTTTGTGTGACCATCATACAAAATATAAGGTTTAAAATATAAATTTGTAAACTACGGTATATAAAATGTAAATACAACATATATATAGAAAGTGTAATTATTTTATATATACTGTGCAACATGTGATAGTTAATAAGCAACTAATTCAAATTTATTTTAATTAAAACTTCATAGTACAATTTTGATATCTTAGTCCAAAATGTCAAGCAAGGATGGAACTTTTTCATATGTTAAATAAATTAACTACAATCCAAGGTAACATTTAGGTCCTCTTATTATTCTTTACAAAATGTACTAACAAGAATTTAGATCAACACAAAAGTTTATGTCCAATGACTCCAACCTAATGCTAGATTTGTTCGCAATCTAAAATTAATTTTTAAATTCACATTTTGAAAGTCGATATAAGTTGTGAATCTTATAAAATGTATAATTAAGATTAAAATTTGATAAAATATTAACTCAAATAATTACTTAGGGTTCGTTTGATTGACAAAAGTGGAAAGCATTTCCTTGAAATTCGAATTTCATTTTCATTTTTGTATCAAACGGTCAAAGTAGAAATTGAATTTCTCGGATGTGATATTTTTCATGGAATTTAAACCAATCAAACGGACCATTAATTACTAATGTCCTGTTTGGCAAGAATTAAAATTAAAATTTATTTTATACCAAAATCAAAGAATTGATTTTAACCATCTATGATATTCACAACTTATCAATCATACAATAAATCAATTTTATCAAGATTTATTAAAAAAATCAATTTTAATTTCCACCGCCAAATAAAAATATAAGCATATCTCAGTGAGCTCGGAGTTGGAGGGTGGCCCCATTAATAGTAAACGATAATCTCAAGGCAAACAACAGAATATTGGAGCCAATCAATCATATGACCAACAAAAATATAATAATTTAAAACTAATATTTAGAATTTAAAATGTCTTGTCTCTGGGAACAAACCTGATCCTCTGACATATCATGGCAGCCCATTTTCTTTCTTTGCACTTCTGTCATAATAAATTATTAATTTAAAGAAGCAGTAGATTTTGCCTCCATTTTGATACCATTAATAAATAAATTGGTTTATAAATTCAAGTAAAATTAATGGCTTATTAGCACAAAATGTCCATACGTTTGACAATTAATATGCAAAACGTCCAAACATTTCATTTTTTTGCATTTTCTCCCCTATTTCAACGTTTCAGTGTGGAAAACATCACTTTCATTATTTTTCAGTGTAAAATAACCAAA
>CAIGRO010045162.1:0-11874 GCA_903798355.1 Fraxinus baroniana | reverse complement strand
ATGTAAATTGTATAGAGTAGATAATGAGAGAATATAGATTGATATCGGTGGAAAAAAAAGTTTGATTTAGGTGGATATTTATAGAAACAAAAGAAAAAAAAAGGTCAACGACCAAAACGGTCACTGAATTAACTTTAATTCAGTGACCAGAACCAGAAAGGTCACGATCACGGTCACGGTCACGGTCACTGAATATTTTAAATTAATTTTTTTTTTTAAATAAGGTGGACGAGCCACAAGTTCGTTAATTTAACGAGCCACGAGCAGCTCGGCTCGTGGCTCGTCCACTTTTAATTTTTAATTTTTTTTTTATATAGATAAATGTGCCGCGGCTCGTGGCTCGTTTACCCCACGAGCCGCGAGTGGGCTCGTGGGCTCGTCACACAAGCCGTCCCGCTTGGCTTGGGCTCGGGCTCGGGCTCATTTTTTTAGGAGCCCGAACGGCTCGTGGGCATGAACAGTACGAGCCAAGCAGGCAAGCCGACGAGCCGCTCGGCTCAATTGCCACTTCTATTCATGGTTGGATCTATATTCTCCACTTTGGTGCATTTTTTTATATCTTTACTTAAAATATTATGTGTTTCAATAATTTGTATTGGTGTAAATATTTTTATATCATTTACATATTTGTAGATTATGTGAACTATAACTAAAAAGATGAAAAATTGTGGAACGTAGAGGAAAGTTTGCAAAGAGGTGTTATTGTAATTAAAATATTACATTTTAGTTTATTCAACATTTTCACATTATATACATAATTCCATAATTTTTTTTTTCATTTATATATTCTTTTTAAAAAAATTTAATTTTTTCTTTTACTAATCTCAATTACCGCAACTACTTTCAAAAAACAGTATAAGTATTTCAAAAACAATACATATATATATATATATTCATTTGATACAAAAAAGGTGCAAAACATATGCTTACTACTAGCATGCTTATAAAGACGAAACAAACGTTATGATAGCAATGAAAAATTATAGTGCAAAGTTCTAAATGGCATGAGGCATTACAAATTTTATGATCGTACTTCAAATTTTACGAGCACAAGTGAATCGTCAGTGTTTTTTTTAAGCCCTTGTTTGATCCCCATTTTTTTAAAAATACATTTTTCTCTCTTCTTTTCAAGCACACATTCTTCAATAAAATAATATTACACACAAACTCAAAACTTTTTACTTATTTTTTAACCACACATTTTCCATTAATCCCCTATTCCAAAATACATTCTTTCAATAAAATGGAGCTCAAACGTGCTCTTGATATTATCTTAATTCTTCCAAAACTGTTAATATGACATGCAGAAGATCATTCAGCAGAACCTCACTTCACTTCACTGTGATGGGGTGGGGTGGAGGTAGGGGCAGGGGGAGACTGGGAGTGTTTAACAACACATGAGCATAAGCAAAATGATTCATAATCGAATACCTAAGAATATTATTGAAGTTTCAGATCTTGTTTTCAAAGTAACAATGGCCAGTAAAATCCCCCTCCAGTAAAAATGCCTCCCTACCCTAGGACTACAGAATCGATGATTTAGCAAATTCTCCGTTTTCACTGTAAAAGTTTCCACGGGGACTAACCGATGCATGTGCTTTTCAGGGGAATTAATGGCGACTAATATAACCATCACTTAGATTCCCCAAATTCTAGACATACAATAAAATCGAAAAAATGAAAATGACTAAAATAAAGAGAGCAGAAGTACATCTAGTTGAATGATCAGAGTCATATGAATGCTTTTAGGACTGCTTCTCCAAAGCAGCAAATTCCTTTTCTTGCTGTTCTTTTGAATACCTTTGTGCAGTTGCATTCACAATCTTGACAAAGAAGTTCATTAGCATGAACCACACCACAGTATTCCAAATGAAAGCGAGTGAGAAATCCCATTTCTTTGCCTGATGTAGTAAGAAAATTAAGAAAACTCGAGAAGAAAGAAGATAAAGAAAAAGAAAATGCCGTAGGAGTAAGCAAGAAACGAGAGTACCTCGACATTTAAAGGAACGCGAGGTTTGGTGGCCATGTACTTGTCTTTCATGGAGTGAAGCTTGGCAACAATGTTGGGTAGGATAGAGTCAAAACCAGGTACAAAACTCAGCACCCAAATTAATTCATTTTCGACCCAATCAAGAAGTTGATTGTTGCACACAGAAATGATGAACAGCGTCTGCCAAATATTATCATTTAATGAGCATCAGTTTCACCAAGGTTTAGTGAAAATTAAACATAATTATCTCTAAACTCAAGTCAATTCCAACTCGCGAGGACATTTATAAACCTGTATGTGAGTCTTGATGATTGCTTTCCCTATCATTGTTGCCAGAAAGAACTCCCAAAAAGGAATTCCAAATTGGCCACACATTATGCCTGCAAGATCAAATAAAGGATTTGGTACCTACAAAATATTTCTATTAGCCAACGGTACAATTGAGGATAAGAATAAGTGAAAAGAAAAAGCTTGTGCCACCCCTCCCCCTCCTATATGCAATGAAGTGATTCTAAATGCTGAAATCGATTGTCATCAGCATGCCATTGAACTAGAGCAAATATCAAATAACATGTAAAAATTGCAAGCTTTGTAACGAAACATTGTAAAGGAAAGGTGCAAGCGTAAAACTAACTGAAGCAAGAACTAGAATAGTGAAGAAGTTCAGATATTGAGCATGTGACAGGAACCAGCGCTTGATTTGGGTTAGCCGAGTAGCTATAAATCCGTTATGTTCTGTTGATGAAACATCCAACTCTTCCAGGGCATCCAATTTATCACCAGATAAACTTGCTGTAAAAAGAGAAGGATACATGTAAGGTCTTCCAAAGTAAACCATGTAGTAGGCAAAGCAGACCAAATTTCGATTTTAAGGGTTCTATGTGGACAGAACTCGCCTTCTGATCCCAACAATTTATGTCATACTAAGAAAACCCTCTCCTCTGTGCAATTTCAATGTAAATTTCCACTAAATCCCATTGCTACAAGAGAATTTCACTCAAAAGAAACTATGAACATCCCATTCCAATGTAATTTTCCACTAAATCCCGTTGCTACAGAAGTTGTTCAAAGACAGCTATAAACATGTAATCAAAGTTCATACCTGCTCTTGAAATAAAGTATGGTGGAAGTTCTCCAAGTGCAGTCCCAAGGCCCCACAAGATTGCCTCTAACTGGACCTGGGGCAATATGGCACTCAGCGGAACCAGTGTATCATGTGAAGATGAAAATAATGGAGGCACAAATTCTGCACAATCCTTGCCAAGCCATGACGGGCTTCTTTTTAATTGAATTGTATCATATGGAGCGCTCTTGATGTCCACTCGACCACACTGCATTGCTTTTATAGTGAATAAGGCAATATGAGGTCCCAGATAGAGAACAAAAGTGTGCAGTCCAGATCCTGTACAAAATATAAGAACAAAACAAATGTAAAGAGTTGTCAGAAAATATGCTGCGTGAGACAGCAGGTTAGGCTTTTATACTGTAAATTTTTTCAAATATTTAGATTTAAGCTTTGTGTGCCTTAGTCAAGACTTACACCCTAACATGCACACCTCAGGACATAAGACTTTTGGGTGACAGAGGCATGCGTTTATCCTTTCTTGCTGCTCTTTTCCCAGCCTCAAGTTTTTGAGCTGGTTTTTCACAGCCCATAAAGTTTTCGGTTATAAACACAGTTCAACCCTATAAACCAATTAAAAACAAATGGAGAATAGAGAAAGAATACGAGTGAAAACCCCGTATTTAAGCCCTCTACTACTAGAACTGTAGCCCTCTCCAAGTTAAGCTGCATTTTATGTTGGCAGACAACCGGTGAGAGAGGTTTGTAACATGTCTTCACTCTTATGCTCATACTATATTTCTCTTGCTGTTGTCTCCCTGTTTTGTTTTTTTATTTTCCTCCAGTTTTTCTATTCTGTTAAAGTTAAAAATTGCAAATAAATCTGATTTGAAGTTCATGCAACTTTTCTTGAATTATAAAAGCTTCAACGTCACAAAAAAATGGTCATTTACATCAAGAAACTAAGCCTCATTTTGACTAGTTGGCTATGTGTAATATTTTCCACCACTCCATTTAGCTTACCACTACATCTACAGGAATATTCAAAGAAACTAGGTCCTTAAGCAACTACTACATGTTAATATGTCATGTTAGTTTTGGTCTAAATCTCCATCTTCTAACTTGTTCTGCTGATGAGACTTTTTTTTAGGTATACATAATACGTGCTCAATCACCTAATTCGTCATTTCTTATTTTATCCTCTGATAGACCTCTAATCCGGTTCACGTATGCAAGAAGAAAGAAGGGAGTTGCCAAGTCAGCAGAAATTAGTTAGATAAGGGTAAACATGTAATAGTTTGTATTAGGGATTGTAAATAAATATGGAGGGAAGGGGAGTTGAAGGGATGGAATTATTTTCAGTCAGTAACGAAAGGGAGGGAGGAGAGACCGGGCCTCTCAAATAGCCTGGAACTTGTCATTTTCCTTGTTCATTCATTGAGTCAATAAATACATTACATTGATCCTCAATTGAGTGCACTTGATAAAATTCATTCAC
Organism: Fraxinus baroniana; assembly: GCA_903798355.1. Lineage (NCBI taxonomy): Eukaryota > Viridiplantae > Streptophyta > Magnoliopsida > Lamiales > Oleaceae > Fraxinus > Fraxinus baroniana. Next base: position 7,323 of record CAIGRO010045162.1, on the reverse strand, counting down.
ACAATCAGTAAGCTAAATTCTAGTTCTCAACCTATGATCTAACTTTTGTCATCTCCAGCTGATTGCAGATTCAACAGGAACTTTGGGTTACTCAGCATCATTAATTGGGAAATCCGAGGCACACGGTAAGGATCCTATCATCCTCTGCAGGTGCTCCTACCAGATAATGACCACATATCAATCTTAACATCCTCATTTCACCTACTTGAATGGTAGTTTTCTTCTGTGTAATCTGTCACTTTAGCACTTCAATAACTATAGGTAAACCAAGTGCACTTCAATAACTATAGGTAAACTAAGTCAGATTCTTATGGCAAACAAGGTAAAGTTCACTAGTGTGCTCGGTCATTAAATTTACAGAAGTTTATGTGTTTGAGCCCCATTTTTCAAAAGAAAAAGTTCTATAATAGTGATTTTTTGGAGAATTTGTGATTAAAAGGTAAGGAAAAGTTTAGGTTTACGTGTAAAATTATTTTATTGGAAGAATGTGATTGAGGAAAAATGAGTTTTACATAATGGATGTCAAATAGGTGCTTATTCCTTACAACTGGATTTGAGGATTCACATGATTATGCAATAAGCCACAAAGAAATATTTCTTAATAACATTACCACTAATAACCATCAACTTATTTGGACAATATTACATACCAAGGCCAATGGAAGATGCAACACCAAGAGCCACCCACCATGATCCAAAACGTATGTATTGCAGAACTTCCTCCACATGCTGCATACAGAGAGAAGGTTTATATCAACAATCCAAGATGAGACAACCGCTGACCAAGAATGAATCAATACATTATGGGTGTGTTTGAGCCACNCATGATCCAAAACGTATGTATTGCAGAACTTCCTCCACATGCTGCATACAGAGAGAAGGTTTATATCAACAATCCAAGATGAGACAACCGCTGACCAAGAATGAATCAATACATTATGGGTGTGTTTGAGCCACATTATTTTATAAGAATATATTTTGAAATAGTAGATTGATAGAGAATGTGTGGTTGAAAAAGAAGGAAAAGTTATTGATGTGATGAAAAATATTATTTTATTGAAAAATGTGTGGTTGAAAATGAATAGAAGAATGAAAATGAAACTTTTAATGTGTACCAAACATGAGCTATATTTAGTAATAAAAACTTTTAATAGGAGAAAACCATCCTTTGCCTAAAATAAAGCTGAATATCTGAATTTTAATCAACACAGAGAACAGCATAGCATCACTGACACAGTCGTGCCATATAAACAATAAGGGACTTCTGAAAGTAGTCATGAGACACCGAGATTTGTAATGTAAAAATATGCCACAATACATTCAATGGTAATGCAAGTTTTGACCAATTTAGACCACCATGTTTATTACCTTCTCGTGAGGACCATCAGTTGTCACAACTAGTGCACCAGCAATCACAATCACGGTACCCAGAAGCATAAGCCATCCACCATGTGACAAAAGATATGCCACTGATTGCCTAAGATACTGTGTGATGGCAAGAATGAAAAGCTTTAACGTTTTGATAGGCTGCGTTGTAAGAGTCAAATTTTCTAATTCTTGCTGATGCTTCCAATGGAGTCCTGCAAACGTAGAAAATCTGTCAATTCGTAGGTACTTATATTCGAGAGTGTATAAAGGGAACTGAGAAGATGGCATCTCGTTCTACCAAATACACCGCAGCAGGACTGCATCCGAGAACAATTTCTTTGGGGGGTTATATAATAATTTGTCGAACATTGTGAAAAAAAGAAAGCACAAATTATTTCGCTCTTGTTGACTTGGTAATTATACGAAATTACTTGACAATCGTTCTTTCTATATAAAGAGTTATCATCAACCAATTTTTCTTTCTTTCTTTCTTTTTGTGTTTTTTTCAATGAATGTCAGCTAGAAGTAAAGATCTACAATTTGTTGACTGGATAATGATAGACTTGTGAAATTATAGTTTGTATACAAGAACTGGATGTCACGATTCTACGAAGGTGAAACCATAAATTATCTCGATTCCCTGCATATGAGAAACTGCATTCATCTACAAATATTTGACTACCATATCTGAATATGCCACCTTTCTATCTCTCTGACACCCATTCGAAACACAAGAAAGGCTCGGTTTAGAATTCTAACCAGATGCTTACGTCTATGGGTTTTAAATTTTAACATATTTTTCTTTTTAAAATATATGGCCAGGAACGCTGAAGTGAAATGACATGCATATTGATCATTACTCGAGTATAAACAAAATATAAAATTGTAGCTTGTACTTTCACCATCCTCCACGGGTCAATCAAACGTAAGACTTTCATATTTATTTATTACATCATGAGAAGAAAGTAGAAATTCAAACCATGAAATTTCCCATGCACATCCTATGCCAGGGAAACACTGTAGGAAGATCCAGCAAATTGCAATATAATTTTCTTACCTTTATCCACAGGGAAAATTAGGATATTACATTAAGATTTCAGCTTAATCGCTTCAGGTGGAGCTCAAACCAACAAGACCTTCTTTCTTGTTTTAGTAATGGCATAGGTGCAATGGTATAACTATTTAATACAATGACCAATATTTTAACTTCTTTCTCTTCTTTAATACTATCTGGTGCTATCTAATCCTCCCTACTAAACATGCTTTTAAGAGAATATGTTGCACTAGTTTAGTCCTACCACAATTTCACTTAAGCATGTCCTGGCACGATTCAACAATTTAAGAAAAAAAAATTAATTGCTTTTACCTTCTTGACATCCCAAATCCAAAACCTAAAAAACATTGTTGTCGATGCTTAGATTTGCTCGAGTTTTTAACTATGTTAAAATTCAACATATGAAAATGTGCCAAACATATCATCTCTTCATGCTTCTCTCGGCAAGAGAGGCAGTAGAATCTATCTTAGATCAGGTACATGAGCATATACATCATTTCAACAGCTTCTTAGTGAAACATGTTTAGTTCTCCGAATATCATGCTAAAAGTTTGAAATTGCGACAATCCCACAGCTCAAAAGCATGCAGTCCATGATGCTGCTGCTACATCATCATTCAAAAGTCATTAATATGCCAACAGATCAGATCTGCTATTACTGTAGCAATCCACGTGGAACGACCAAAACACCACTTCATTCCTAGGGTTTTGTCTATTAACATTCCCAAAAATACTTGAATCAAATATTGTGCAAAAGAGATATCCTGCTGAGCTGTGCCTCGTGTATAAATTTGTAACATATAGAATAAACACCTGAATGCAGCAAAAACACAAACCTGAAGACACATTATCTTATTTGTTTCTGAATCCTCAAGCCCGCAAATGGAAGTATATTAATGATAATGTTAAAATTGATTGAATTGCTTAAAATCTATGAACAGGTTGCAGTAGAGTCAAACTCTATGAGCACAAATGACCCAATTAATTAATACCCTTTTGCTCTCTTCAGCTCCACATTCTCCTTATCTGAATTAGAGCTAAAACTGACCCCAAAAGAATATCTCAAAAAATGCATATATCACTACTATTAAAAGCATGAATTACCCAAATAATCAAGACCCATTTGTCCTCTTCAGCACCTTCACTATAAAATCCAACAAACCGCATAAAACTAACCCAGAAAAAATAACATTGATAACGTGCAATTAAAATTCAGCTCCATAACAAGCACCTGAACACACCAACATATAAATGGAAAAAGGAAACCGTTTTCTTTCCAAGCCGGTAATGAAAAATAAAATCCAAATAAAAAATGAAATCCTCAACATAGAAAAATCAAATAGTAAACTAAAACTCGCCTGTTGACATGTCTCTATCTTCCGGACAAGAGGGCGAATTCTCGTTTGAAATTGATATTTTCTTCGACCCCATCCTTTTCACAGGCTTTCAAATGCGACTCTAATCCATTGCGGTGTGTGATTTAGATTTATGAACCTATGATATGACTATGACTATTGGATTATATGGGGGAATTGTGTGAAATACGAGTCAATTAACGAACGAAAAATGGAATTTTTGTGAGAGATCTGGGCCTAGCGTGACTCTTCTATCCCTCTGTCTGCTTTTATGACCCAAAATCTGGAAAAATACAAATTGCTTGTAAAATGGCTTATTTTTATTTATTTTTTTAATTTCTAAATCAAACTTATCTCTTTACTTTACTACCCATAAAAAAACATTTTTCCTTTCTTATCAAAATAATCGACTTATTATTATTATTTTAAAAAAAATTGTTTCCTCTAGAAAAATTTTAAAAGTTGATTTAAAAAAAATGGAGGTCTGATTGATTAATTTTAATCATACATTTTACGAGACTCGTAATTTTTATCAATTTCTCAATTATACATTTCATTGACTTTTATCAGAATTATTTATTATTATTATTATTATCAAAAGTTTGGTCAAACAACCCCTAACATGGCTTATATAAGTTATAAATATGCTAATTTAAATATTTTATTTTAAAAGAGTATTTAGAATACTTTCTTGTCATTTGTTAATTCATACATTAATCATATGGTAAAGATGTCAAAATCATGGTTGATTACTACAAGCATTATATTGATATTTTTAAGTTCTAATAAAATATATATTTTTTCGTACGGTAAATGATTCATTTCTATTCATAATTTTAATTGATGGAATTAGTATTTCATTTCTATTCGTAATTTCAATCGATGGAATGATGAATTGACTTGTATCATGAAATTATTTGAATAAATGACTTTAGATTTATTAAGGTCGCTAATAACTGTTTTTAAATATTTACTATTTCGCGAATTAATATTTGACATATTTGCATGTTAAATTTAATTAGACTTTACATAATTAATAATAAGCATCGAAATAATTGTTTCTCAAGGCGAGTAACCTTTGTAAACTCATTGACGACCATAAAATTTCCTTAATTGAATTATCTCATGTCGAATGCCAAGTATAGCAGATTTCTAAACCATGTGGTATAATAAATCATTTTAGTCCCTATTTGGCCCTCGTTAAAATTAGGGGAAATTGTAGTAACGGTCCAAATCTTTCTACATTTAGCAGACTTTACTTTAGTTTGTACCACCGAGGTCCCAAACCTTTCATTTTGTTGTAGTGACCATTAGTTGACTAGACAAGTTGATTTTGATCAAATTTAAAAAGAGCAAAATGGTAACTTTGCTATTTTAACATAACATAATTAAAAAAAAAAAAAAAAGGAAAACAGAATTGTTCATCTTCCTCCTTCTATTCCCCTCCCCCTCCATCCTACCCTACCCCAAACTAAACCCCTAAATATCTCATCTTTCACTCAAGAACAATTGTTCACACAAGAACACAACACTCCTCACAAGTAGAAATCAATCAAGATTACAATTTTGTGAGAGTAACTCAAAAATTAAAAGAGAGTTTTGATTTTCAGAGAGAGAGAGTAAAAAGCTCGAACGGCGTGGAGAGTGAGAGAGAAAAATATCAGAAGCCAACTGTCTCCTCAAACCCTAGAATGCCTTTTATATGAGTCACTTAAATGTCTTCATCCAACGGTTGAGGAACGACACTTTGCGACATCTGGAGCATCCATTCAAAGGTAAAGGAAAAACACGGCTTTCATAATTTGAAAACACGAATTTGCACCAATTATTAAAAAACAAAGAATCAGTCAACTGGTCAACAATCCAGCCAGCAGGGTTGTTTGGCATCATTGTACCAACCTTTCAGTTTTGGTACATACTTGCACAAACTATGAAAACATACTTCTTTATTTCAACTACGTGGTACATTTTCCTTTATTGAGTATGAGCTGAGGACAGAATACTGAAAATTAGCATCGAAAATGTTGGTATTTATTAACTTGACCTATTATTTATGGTATTGATTAACTTGATGTATTATTTATGAAAGACCGTTCGAATGTCGAATTATTTTACTTTGCAGAGAGACGATTGTAGGATATTTGGGAGTCATATTTGGTTACTATTTATAATTTATTTATAAACAAACAAATCATTTCTTCTTTAAGCCCATCACATAATACCATTTAAACTGGTGTTATAGCATCGTTGATATCGGATAGTATTATTCTAACTAAACCTAATTCTTTTGTAAATCCAAGATCTTTCATGTGTTTAACTTTTTCAAATGTTTTCTAGCAATTGTGTCTTGAATGAGTACCCATTCATCCGAGGCAAAATGTTGAGATTTGGGGTTTTCATGTGACTAGTGACTTTAGTTCATAGTTTTTCTCACATTTCTGTCCCGGAATGAAGTACAAATTCATCTGTGGCAAAATGTCGTTCCATCAAAACATGTTAATTCTCTTATAACTTAAGATCGTTAGCATGTCTAGCTGGCGGGGGCTTTAATTTTAACATTTTTATATCGAATGAATCTGTGGCAAAATGTTGAGTTGTGCAAATAAAATATGTTGCAGTTAACAAAATTTGTGGTGTGAATATAATCGCTCAATTATTCGTTACGATACATTTTAAGAGTCTGTTTGGTAACAATTAAAATTGAAAATATGATCGTTATTGGGTCTCACCCGTCTAATAAAAGTCAACAATAACAACTAGTTTTTTAATTTAAATTCGATTTTAATCTTTACCAAACAGGCTCTAAAACTCTTTCTTATGTAATAAGACAGTAGCAAGTAAATTGACTTAAATAATCACTTCATTATCCACTTCTATATTATTTTTATATCTTCCATTATTAAACGCCTCAAGTAATATATAGTGGAAATTACACTAGACCAGGTGTTTTCTTTTGACTTTTAAAAAATCAGGTTTTTGTTTTATTTAATTAAAAATCAGGTTTTAATTTTTATCATTAATATTAATAAAAATATTTTAAATCAAACTAATTTACATACCCACTCTACTACCTACCCCACCAAACTTATTTTAAGTATAAAACCCTAACCAACCCTAATCCATTTCATTCTTGATATCTTTTCACTCTCTCGCCTCCGCTGTGCCGCCGCCGCCGCCGCCACCTCCACCGTCGGCCACTTCTCCCTCCCCTCCCTTCCCCTCCACCCCTTCTCCCTCCCCTCCCCCTTTCTTCCCTCTCACCTTCTCTCTCGCGGCAGCTGCCTGAATAGCAGGCAGCCGACGCTGCACGCTGCTGAATGGCAGCTTAAAATCTGTCGTTCAGGCAGCTGTTGAACGGCAGCTTCTTCATTCTGCCGTTCAGCAGCTGCCTGAACGGCAGATCTAAAAAATCTGCCGTTCAGGCAGCTGCTGAACGGCAACCTTCTTTCTTTTTTTTTATTTTATTTTTTTATTTTTACTGAACGACAGCTTATTGTTTAATTTTTTTTATTTTTACGATGCTGTTGGTGTGAGCCGTTTTTGGGGT
>CAIGRO010045145.1:0-11159 GCA_903798355.1 Fraxinus baroniana | reverse complement strand
GAGGGGGTAAGGAAGAGGTAAGGAAGAGAGGTGAGGTGAGAGTGATTTTTAGGGTTTGAGTGTTAAATATTTAAAATATCAAATATCTGAATTTTGATTAAAAAAGTTTTATACCTGATTTTTAATTTTGAAACTTTAAGGACCTTGTTGCATGTAATTTCTTCTTAACAAAATAGATCAGCTCAAGCCTATCGTGTCTGACCCTTACAGCATGGAACAACATGTATCACGAGATTTGTCTGGACAGACCTGCTTGTTGAGCTGAGTCGTGCTAGGCCCAACTCTAGGGGCCCGAAGACCGTCGGCCCAAATAGCTCAACTAATATTAAAAAAATAAAACAATAATGTATACTACGTACTTTTTTGGATGTGTTGTACACTGTAATACTACTTATTTTAAAAAGTACAATGGAACTAAAGTACCAACACCGTTAAAATCAACATCATACACAAAGCTGTAACGATATGATTTTCTTGCTTCATATATATTTGAAAATGATTGACAAGTTTGATCAAAGCAACTTAAAACTTTCAATTATTTTTCTAAAAGGTCTCCAATTAGTGTTAGTATTAGTAATCTTAATGTGCAAATAGAAACCTCTTAGGCTCAATAAGTGCATGGGTGCATAAGTTCCAAAACGGAAGGGGAGGAGCAAGTGGAGTGAGCCAATTTCAACCGAAAATTACATAATCTGTTGAACTCGGGTGATTGGGAGGGAATGCCAACAAATATATATAATGGAAGGTATGTGTGGTTAACGAGAGTCTTAAATGACTTTGAGTCCACCGCACCATAGATAGAGGTGGACTAACTCGTAGAGCCAACTATGTATCAAAATTCAAGCGTTAAACTCCAATACTTTAAAAGGTCTAAAAGAAGAAAAAAAGAGTGATGAGAATTCTTGCTTTGAAAAGGAGAGGATATTGTCTTTTAAATTGTCTGTATGAACACTTGTAAAGCTTAATTGTTGATTAGTAATCTCCAGAGACATAGGCTGATCGAGTTGAAATAGGTAAATTTGTGTTGCCCTTATTTTTTATTGAATTTTATTTTGTGTTCTTGAATTGCCATTACTTGTCTATGAGCTCGTGAATGTCATTCTTCAATCAAATAGTGTGGAAGAAGTTTTTTTACGCAACAAATTAATATTAGAGCTTTATGGCCGTGTTAAGAAAATATTGAAAATTTCAACAAGAAACATGACTTTGGCCTATCACGCGGCACGATGAGAGTGTTGTTGGTTCAATCAGAGTTATATGAAGTCTATAAAGCCCATGTCAGTAAGAGTCTTGTATATTTAGTCTCAGTCGAAGTTTCAAGAGAAAAATATGCAGCATTAAACTGTCTCAAGTTAGAAAATGTATACATAAAAGAGTAATTGGAAATTTGTTGAAGACCCTATTTAAATGAATACAAGTGATCCTTGTTGATATCTTAAACAGATAATTTTTTGATCCGATGTTTCAACGTGCACGATAAAGTAAATGGGTGAGAGGTGACCCAAAGTCATTTGCCTAATGTTAATACCATATCAACCACTTCATTCACAAACTTAAGCTCTTAAAAATTCGCATTTATTTATTTAAATTTTGTCTTGGCACATTAAAATTAATTTTTGATTTTAATTAAAATTAAAATCTGAAATTTAATTGATATTCGTCCCTTCAGTAGATCTGGTCTTAGATAGGAATAATTATGATTCGGTGCCACTGAATTTGGGCACGAGTCGTCGTGGTCCATATGTACGTTCATGTCATCTTTAAACTGTCTACATCACTATTTTATGGTTTGTGGATCAATTTGATCATATTTTAGTGATAATTTATCATAACAAATCCTAATTCAAATACTATATTTTATGTATAATTAAAATATAATAGGTAAATTTTAAAAAATGTCAACCTTTGTTTCGTGTTAATCATTCAACTTTTATTATTTTAAATTTGATTACTCCACCTTATATTTTTGTTTCAATTGAGCTATTTCATCTACACCCTTGTCAAAACTAATGAAATTCATTATCTGACCAACAAAATTTGATTCGAAAAAGGTGGAAGACCATATTAAATGACGAGTTCTATCGAATCAACGTCTAAATATGTAAAAGAAATATCTTAAAATCAAAGTTGTTTTTATCTCAATACAACAAAGACCTATGAAACAAGGTTTAGACTGCATAGAATTTCACAACATACAAGTTACTTTCAATCCTTAATTTGGCGCAATATTATATGGAAAGTTGTCACAAGTTGAGAGGTTTCCACATTAAACTCATAGATTACCATAATTCACCCACTATCTAATGTTGGATAATATATATTGGTGGAACTTTCTTACCCAAGAGGTATAGATTAAAATTCGATTAAAATCTCAAGAAAATTAATAATTAATTTTTTAATCGTATATTTTATAAGATTCACAATTTTATAACCACGTCTTTTATCAATTTTTTAATCAAAATTTACTAAAAATCTAATTTTAATCTACGCAAACAGGGCTTAATAAAGAATTTTAATACTTGTACATAATGAATTACATAATATGATGTGTATGGAAAATATTTGATAAAAAAAATTAATTTTGTTTTAAATTGACAAATGATAAAAATGTGGCATTATCAAATCCATCATTGTGTAAATTTTGAAATACATGTAGCAAGATCCCTTAATAAAATGAATAATGATATATAGCACTACTGGTGTTAAACGTCAGACTAGGTGTCCACACTTGATTAGTGCGAATGTTTTGATTTTTCATTTAAGGCGTGTTCGGTAGATATTAAAATCGGATTAAAATTGAAAAACTGACCGTTATTGTTGACTTTTATTGGACGAGTGAGATCCAATAACGGCTATATTTTCAATTTTAATTGAATTTTAAGTCATACCAAACACGCTCTAAATGAACTGTCAGTTAATGACATTTAATTGTCATCTAAGTATCAATTGTGCTAAATGACACTATAATAAAATAGATGCAAAAAAATTTATCCCCAACATTTCAAATTAAGGATTCCTCATCCTCTTAAAATTGGTGTATCCTTTGTCCAAATCTTTGGATCGACTCGTCATCTCCCAACTAACAAACTTCTAACTTGACAAGCAAAGGATTTAAAAAAAAAAAAAAAAAAAAAAAAAAAAAAAAAAAAAAAAAAAAAAAAAAAAAAACATNNCAGACAAAAATTAACAAGACTCAATATAGAAATACATATTTTTCAAATTAATTGTTGTTGTCATAATATATTTTATTGCCAACTTCTAGTAAAAAAAAAAAAGAGAGAGAGAGAGAGAAGAAAAATCTTGAAAAATAAAATAAAAATAAACCTGAAAAATCTCACCAAGATTGACTGTCGTCCAACATGCCAAACTACCCCTACCGTGGTTACGCCGACACAATGGTCTTTTCTCTTACAACGTGGTACAAAAATCTTTAAGTCATACTTCCCTTTTTTCCTCAAAACATTTGCGTTTCTCTCACTCCATTCTCCGCTCAACTACACAATGAACTAATCAAGAAGTAGTAAACAAATCCATCAAATTACAGCTAAGTCTCAGCTGTTGCACAGTCTGCTATCAGTAAAATGCCAGTTCATAGCCCACCAAACATACACACGACACAACACCCACATAACACTCGATCCCTCATCGAAATCCCAACGCAAAACTCTATAGTATAATCACTTTTTTCATCATTTTTTAACTTATTTTTCAATTTTTTAAGTTTCAGATACTTTTCTTTCATTTTGCCTCGTAATTCCCGCAGTTTAACTGTCAAAGTTCCATAACATTTGCAAGAACCTTCCAATTATTGGGCACATCATTTTTGTTTTTCTTGGAGTTTACAAGAAAAGGGACAATTTTTGAATTCTTAGTCTGAAAAGTAATGGAGGGTGGTGAAGAAAAAACTGTGAAAATGGAGGCTCCGAAAATGAAGTTGCAGGCCGATCGGACTTTCAATTTGGAGCCTGACGTGGCGGTTTCTTCGCCGGTCACACGGCAGAAGGCCGCCGCCGCAAAACAGTTCATTGAAAATCACTACAAGAACTATCATCAAGGATTACAAGATCGCAAAGAAAGGTGAATTATCATTATGATTCTAAATTTATTGGAATAAGGGTTAATTCGTTTTTGTAGGTACTTATGTGAGTATATATGAATATGGTCGACCCCAAGGCTTAGTTTGTTCAATGTATAATGTATGTGCGCGCGCGCGCGCGCGTCTATACTATTGTCGGTGAGTTTTGTTGATTCTTTTTAACTGAGGCATGGCCGGTTCAGGCGGTGGGCGTTGCAGAGGAGGGCGAAAGAGGCGCAAGTATCTAATGAGGAGCAAGAGAGAATGCTGAGAAATTTGGAGAAAAGAGAGACGGAATATATGAGATTGCAGAGGCATAAAGTTGGGATTGATGATTTTGAGCAGTTGACTATCATTGGCAAAGGAGCTTTTGGTGAGGTATAGAATCTTAATTCATGGCAAATTTCTTTGTTCTGTTTTCGGTTAGTTGTGGTCAGAATGAGTCGAGAATTGCGATCATTGATTTGGTACTGTTCTGTTGGTTAGATCATAAAGGGGGAATTTTTGGTTCTGTCAAATGATTTTATGATAAATATTTTGAAGATTTACTTGTTTAAATCAATAGTAAATGGAAGCGAGGCACTTAGGTGATGTATGTGACTCGATTAAGTGATGCAGGTTAGGTTATGTCGTGCTAAAAGTACAGGAGAAATATTTGCCATGAAGAAATTGAAGAAATCAGAGATGCTTAGCCGTGGACAGGTGAAGATTTGAACTCCACACAAATTTTTGTACACTTCGATGCTTCTCCACTATATTTACCTATTGAATCACTTCATTATTATAGGTTGAGCATGTCCGATCTGAGAGGAATTTGCTTGTGGAGGTGGACAGTCGGTGCATAGTGAAGCTTTTTTATTCATTTCAAGATTCTGATTTCTTATACCTTATTATGGAATATTTGCCTGGCGGTGATATTATGACTTTACTTATGAGAGAGGATATCCTTTCCGAAGATGTTGCACGGTTCTACATTGCGGAAAGCATTCTAGCGATTCATTCTATTCACCAGCACAGTTATGTCCATAGGTATCGATGTAGTTAATCATTTTATCCTAAGTATTTGTATGATTTGCTCATTCCCATTTTCTTCAGTTCTTTTCACTTCAGTTAGTCCCTGTAGAGGCTCATTTTGCCTTCTCTTTCCCTGTTTGTTAGCAGAGTCAAAAGTCAGTAAAATGGACCTAGATAGTTAGGTCTTTTCATACCGAAATGCTGTCGTCAAATGCGTTATTTCAAGCATTAGCCATACTTTTGATGCACCAACTTTTACCCATTTCTATGTGTATGGTGTTCTTATATATATTTCTATAACCTTAGTGCTATTCAAATTGGTGCTGCTTGTAGGGACATCAAACCAGACAACCTAATATTGGACAAAAATGGCCATTTAAAGCTTTCTGACTTTGGCTTGTGTAAGCCCCTGGATAATAAATATTCATCGTTGTTGGAAGACGACGATTTTACTACTCAGGAGTCTAGAACTGATAGTGAAGGGCGTGATGGCAGTGATAGTGCTCCTTGGTTCATGGCGAAGGAGCAGTTACAGCAGTGGAAACGTAACCGCCGTGCCTTGGTATTCTTTTATACTCACATTGTTGCTTAGTTGGAACAGTATGTTGATTCGATGATTTTCACTTTCACTATAGTTAGCGGGTTAAAAATGAAGGACTCTGAACTTTTTCATGAAATATCACGTTGGTCACTATATTTTGTTTCAAATTGGTAATTGAAGTTTCAAGTTAACTTCAACTCTTTTTACATTGAGATCATTACATCCATGTCGTTTGGTTTGACTAATAGAAAATCCAACATGACAATCTAGTTGGCAGCTACTTGGTAAAAACTAGAGTGTCACGTCACTTTTTCTGTTAGATGGACTATTAGACGTGGAAGGAGCGCACAACTTGAAACAAAGTTTAAGTTCACTGCCAGCTTGAAATTAGCATGAAATTTTGGTACAAATTTAGTGACCACAAATGTAATTTACACATTTATTTTATACTGATATACTTAAAGTAGATTGGGGAAAAAGCATAAGCTGTATGGTATCTTTTGCAGGCATATTCTACAGTTGGAACGCTTGATTATATGGCACCTGAAGTTTTGTTGAAGAAAGGATATGGAATGGAGTGTGACTGGTGGTCATTGGGGGCAATCATGTATGAAATGCTCGTAGGCTATCCTCCCTTTTGCTCTGACGATCCTAGAATGACATGCCGCAAGGTATTGTGATACTTGTCAGTTTGTGATTGTTCAAACTTTTTGAGATGCAAGAACTTGCAAAGTACGGAAATTTTTTTGCTGATTCTTCTCAAATGAGATCTCTATGGGGATCGTCAATTTTTTCAGTTTTTTTAATCATAATTTGTACTCATTTACACATAGTTGATGTAAAAATGTTAAATATGGTATTTTCACACTTTAGCTAATTATTATTTTTACTATTTCAAAAATATCCCTCATTTTTGCAAGATATATCATGCTTCTTTCTTGTATCAGATTATCAATTGGAAAACATGCTTGAAATTCCCTGAAGAACCAAAAATCTCAATTGAGGCCAAGGATCTGATCTGTCATTTGTTATGCGATGTTGAAAGACGGTTGGGGACCAGAGGAGTGGACGAAATAAAGGTAAAATGGATGACATATATGCCCATACACAAAAAAAGGTAGAAAAAATATTATTTCAGGACTTCTTCAGAAATTTATATTTTTAGTATTAGAAAGTGTACAAGTCGCAATTCTACAAAAAGTCTAGTTTACTTTATGATTAACATTACCTTTTTTTCAATTCCAGGCACATTCATGGTTTAGTGGCGTTAACTGGGATACCCTTTATGAAATGGAAGCTGCCTACAAACCTAGAGTAACTGGAGAGTTAGACACGCAGAATTTTGAAAAGTTTGAGGAAGTATGTTAATATTATTAGCTTTTAGTACCTGAATTTCAAGGAATTGTTGAAGAAATCACTTAAAGATTTCTTGGAATTGTGAAAATCATTTAAATCTTGCTGCAACAGGGTCTGCAAGGATTTCTTATCACTTCAATAATTTTTTCCAATTATTATGTTGTGCTTACCTTTTGATATGTAATAGGGCAACAATCCACCATCTGCTGTATCCACAGTGGGACCTTGGCGGAAGGTAAATATCTTTATTTTACTAAGCCCATGTTTGGTAGAGATTAAAATAGATTTTTAGTAGATTTTGATAAAATTGATTGTTGAATTTGACTTATATTAAAATCTAAATTTTAATCGGTGCCAAATAAGTGTTGGGAAATATGTAGGAAATGAGATGTTTCTCCCCTATCCAACAAGATAAACATGCAAAATGATGAAAAATATCTAACAATAAGGACTAGAAAACATGAAAAGCCAAAAATGGAAATTATGAAGAATTGCAAAAACTTAACTGTATATGTAGTATAACTATTTACTTCCCAAGAAAGACATGGGTAAAAATGGATGAGCATGTTTCCGATGTTCTTTTATGACTGTGTTACTAAGCTTTCCTGCTGAAAAATGGGAAACTGTGGTTTTGCTTGGTCATAATTGATAAAAACTATAACTATACGCCCAAAAATTAGGGGTAGATATTCTATAAAATCAATTATCTTAGCCATTTGAAAAAAATAAAAAAAAAATTGTGAAAGAAATATCAATCTGGTTCTGTCCTTTTTATGCGATACTTACTGTACATACAAGACAGAAACTGTTTTATAAGTTAATATTCTTTTCTTTGTGCTTCTCCTTGATAAAATGGTGATAAGATTATGAAATTTTTTCGTTGACTTCTATCTTGCAGATGTTAACGTCAAAGGATGCCAACTTTATTGGATATACTTTTAGAAAATCTGATATCCTGAAATCAATGGGAACTTCAGGTATATGCTACTTCAGGTCAACTTCAGTAACATTATTTTTGGGAAATACTAAAGAACTCTTAATATATTCTTCTATCTTGTAGATGTTTTAATTTTACATTTATCTCAAAAACAAAGAATCTAGCTTTTAATACCATAAAGCTCAACCAATTCACTTTCTACTGTTACATTAAGAATAAAGATTATATGGATTCAACTGACCTCAATCAATCTTATTTGTGGTTAATTAGAAAAGGAAAGATCGTGAAAGATAATGAACATCAAGTGGTTTCTTTCTGTAGCCATGTAAACAAGATTTATGGGAAAAATATTGCAAAACAGAAAACGGGATATAGAGCTCAGAACGTAGTAACGAGCTAGGAATCGTTATGGCTATTGATGCTGATGCTGTTCTTAGTTCCACTCACTATAAAAATGGAATAAATTGTGAATGAGGTACAATATATGATGAATATAATCTTGGTAAATATGTTGAATATTGGGTAGCAAAAGTTATTTCTCTTGATTCATGCTTTTGTTGTATCGAACTGTAGGTCTACTTTAAGAATTAACAAAGGGAAAGTCTTGCACTGCTACCAGCAGATGGAAAGCTTTGGTAGAAGGATATCATCTATTCTGATAAACATATATAGGGGTTTCATAAATTACAGGCAGCTAAAATTGATTAAGCACCATATGGCCAGGATTTTATAGAAATAATTTCTTTTCATCTCGGAAAAACTCAAAATGTTAAAATGTTGATACTCTTGAATTTCTGGTTTCCTTTTTGGACAATCATCGTTTTAAAAGAAACGCTTTAACCATTCTTAGACTTTGGAGCTCAAAAGACTTTTAAAACACGTCCATTTTCTTGTAAAATTGCATCATGCAACTTTTTCCCAAGTACAAAGCTTCAATTTTGAAGTAGAATTACATGAGTTTATTTATTGATTCTATTGTGCTTGGATAAAACTTTTATCTATAATCCCTTTCTGGTTGATCTGTATCTGATTATTAACAGAAATGATCATTGTGCAGGTATAGACGGGGGTTCAAATGGATCTTCAAAGCCTCCATCTTTAGTGTCATTATTTGGTACAATCGTTTATCTCCTTTTTAACCTATGAAAACTAAAATATCGATGTCAAAATTTCCTTGTTCAATGACAAGTCTGTGATGGATAAAAAAAGTATTAATTTCCTACACGATAACTGATGGTGACAAAATTGCAGCAGTTACTCAATTGCTATTCTTTTATTTGAGCAGTGAATCTTTTTTGGTTCGTCTCTGTTTATTTTCATGAACACCGTCTGAAAGCTTCGATTCATTTTATAGCAATATCCTGCGTCTTCGACTTATGCTAATGTTTACCTGTTTCCAATTGCAGGACATATAGACCTGCAGGAAACTGTGATAACAGAGGATGATCCAAAGCAAACCAGTTGATTTTTATCCTCATTCAACTATTTATACAAGAATTGCGTTCTTTTAAACAGTATTATTTGGACAAAGCTCAACGCCTGTATAATACGAGAATAAACTCAGTTTCTAGGCTGATAGAATTTTGGCTAATTTTTTAATTTTTTTCATCTCAATCATGTAAACATCTGTGCTAATTTTCAGCTATTTTTATTAAATGCAATTGGACTATTATGCAGTGTAATTTATTTTTACAAAAAGAAAGTTTCCTTATATATGTAATGCCATCAGGCATCAAGAAAGTTTCATTTGCTCTGATTAAACTTGCACCCTAGATATGTTTCTTTATGATTTTGTAAATTTGATTTTTCTTTTAAAAGTTTACTTGCATTATGTTTGGAAGCTTACAAATGGGTCCTTTAATAAATTATTTTCCACATTTTCGATGCTTATTATTTGTTGAAACAATATGTTTGGTATGTCGGATTCAACAATCTTATATAGAACTAAAGAAAGAAAATTAAGCTAAAACTTATTTTTTATACTATACAATTTTGTCTTGTGCTACGTACTTTCAAATGTATGTTTATTACACAATATTAGACAGCATATAATGTATAACGGATATTTTTCTTTCTTAAAATAGCTGAGTACACCTTTGCTAACTCTTGTAATATTAGAGATTTTATATGTAATTACTATAAATAGAATATGTAACCTGTCTAGGTTTGCTCGAGAGGAATTGTTCACAGGCACCTTTTAATTGTATAGTGCCTTTTTTTTTCCCTAGGACCAATGCAAAATGGTCGAGTGGAATAGTATAAAAAATCTGTCAAAGTTTACCTGTATAAATAGCATCATTGAATTTTATACCCTGCAAATGATATCTCCATTCATCCAACCGAAGGTGTGGATAACGATGCCACCTTCTTCCTTGTGTCCCTATGTAAGGTAGGGCGGTTCACTTTAGTTGCTCAATTGCCCCTTAACTCAGTGATCATGATGCGCTACAGAATAATCACTGTGCCAAGGGACCAACATGGCATAGCTAGTGGCAGGGGAGTCAACTCAGCATCAGCATCTTCGTGCTCGCACTATAGTGATCCAATATGCGGTTCTGCACGTTCAACCACTTCTCCGTTCATTTCCAATACTAATTGTGAAACATCATGAGCAAAAGGATGTTGAGGTCCGAAATTCAAGGTGATCAAGAGAGAGTGAGCGTGATTTTCACACTGAATCATTCAATTCGAAAGGGGTTTACAGAGTTCCAACTTATTTTGAGTTGAGTGAAGGGCGGTCTAGAGAGAGTGAGTGTGATTTTCACACTGAATCATTCCATTCGAAAGGAGTTTACAGAGTTCCAACAAAAGAAATAGCGAAATAGAAGTCTCATTCCGCTCATTGTGGCATTGACACAGTGTTAAAAGGAAAGACATGAGGTGTCGAAATAAAGGATCAGAAGAAAGGCATAATCTAATTCTCACAAAATATAGAAAAATTTCAATTGAATACACCACTTTGTTTCCTTGGTCTTCCCAAATTTGTTTTTCAAGAATGGTGACGCTGAATAGTTTTTCAATGATCGAAGATAGTAACAAAAATCATGGGTTGAGGCCCCCCAGGGCACATCCCAACTGGCAAAGATGAGGGCGCTTCAAGGCTGGCAGATCAGAGGTCGTGAGTTCGATTCCTGATGGCTCTTGGAAGGCAGATATTCTCCTGGAAGGCAGGATTTATCCTGGAAGGCAGGAGCTCTACTGGAAGGCAAGATGCAGGATGGGTCGACTTGCTTGGC
>CAIGRO010045144.1:0-18772 GCA_903798355.1 Fraxinus baroniana | reverse complement strand
TAATTCTTGAATTGATTCTCGTGTTTTTGGATTCGATCTTTGTGTTCTTGGCTTCTTCTATGCTCTGGAAGCTTTTCAAAATATGTAGTAATGCATGCTCTTTACTTCTGGACTGCCTTAGGGTTTTAAAAGGTGCCCCAAGATTCATTTCCATAAGATTTGTATTCAAATTAGGAAATTAAAAAAATTTCCTCGATTTGGCCTGGGCGGACGCCAGTAGAAAATGGGGTGGCCTCGATGCATAAAATTTTGCTCATGTTGTTGAGGTTTATGGTCAGGCGGCCACCTAACTAATATAACTGGGTGGCTGCCCAGTCATAAAAATTCTTTGAATTTCTCTTTCAGTCATTTTCTTCATTCTTTATTCCATCTTGGTCCTCTACATCAAAGTACTTCAATTTTAGTGTTCCAACTTTTACTTAAATGCATATTAGTCCACAAACTTTGTATTTGATACAATTGAACCCCTTTTCACTATTTTTGTATTCTTTTCTCCAATTCTTTATCAAACATTGAGTTTTACCTACAAAATGAAATATAATATAAGTTAGGTAGTATTTTATCCAAAAAATAGTAAAATATCATCGTTTAGGACATCAAATAAGTGTAGTAACTACACTTATCAATGCTCAATCCCAAAATCGACAAGAAGTCCCAATTTGTTACTTTATTTTTGCTATAATAACATTTTTGAATAGAACTGATATTGTAGCTAAGCAAAATTAATAAACTAATTAATATTTTCTAGTTAAGAGTTGAACATAACCAAAATTAAAATCGCTATCGACCCCCTATCCCAACCCAAAACACGAGTGTCATTAACTCTCCACAGTCAAACAACCACTGTTAGTCTTATGCCTAGCGAAAGCAAGACCCATACGTAGCCCTAATTAGGTACAAGCGATTCGGGGACCCCACATTCCGTACACTGGCAAGGATGACCCAGTCCCGTACGGATGACTCCCTTTAAGAAGTTTGAACGACCCCGTGTAAAAGAGGTATGCCGACCCCATTGCACGCGAACCCCATGGCAAGAGCAAATCCAGGGCTAGGTAGTGATGAATCTTGAACAGATCTTGTGATATGGAAATGATAAGACAACTCACTGCCACTTCCGTTGTCGCAAACCTATTTGGTCAAGTCTAAGCCACATGCTAGGCCATGTGATTACCAAAGTAGTACTACCATTTAAGGTTGTGATCGATTGATGATCACGATTGGAAAGGTCAATCATGTGGATAGGCCACATGCATCATCATCCAATGGCCTCCATTCACCTTGCCCAAGTATAAAAGCTCACACTTAGTGCCATTCAAAGGAAATGAAAGTTTAGACTCTCAAAGTTATATTCTTTCCATACATTTAACTCATTTGCTCCCAAAACCGACTCCCTTTTTTCATTGGAGGCTCACATTTAAAGCTCTCCCATACTCATAATTATTTTTCGAATTGACTTGGCCATTGGAGTACGTGCGACCAATTCCACCCCTTTCGAAGAAGGCCACGTGTGCCTAACGATTTGTCCAAGTGTGTAGGAATCTAACTTTCATGGATGTAAGAGGCATTGAGATATGTCAGCCACCTCATTGGTACATTTTTTTGGGGTCAACAGATTGATGCCATCTGTAAAAAATTCGACACTATAACCACGAACATCCTTGTGGTAAAGGTCATTGAAAGCAAAACTTTGAAGAAAAGCCTAGTTCTTGAATAAAGAACTGTTGTAAAGAGAAAGCACCTAAAACACCTATTAATAGCTCCAAGTCAAATGCATATTATGAGTTCTAGCCACTACGAGTCGAAGGCAAGGCGGTACCACCGCGCACTTAGATAGAAAGTAAGGGAGATTGCTGTAAATATAAGAAACATGGCCTAACAAAATGGTACCATGCAACATCTACTGTTGCAGATGCACCAGCAAGCAGGATACCAAATGCCTTAGCACATAGTGTTTTCCCAAGAAGGCCAGGAAAACGACACGGCGGCCTACCCCGAAATGTACAAAAGAGAGGTCAGTCCAGCGGAGGAGGTAAAAATGGACACCTCCGCCAACTATGCTACTAGTCGACCCGGTGGTAACGTGCAACACGAGGAAAACTTCATCTCCAGAATATGCTCAAGAATGTGAACCCCAAAGATCCACCAGTATTTTTGATCGAATTAGACCATAAAGGCCTAGAAATAGGTCCCACCAACCTCCCCCGTTCAAAGGGAGCAAGAACAATATCAAGAAGATAAACCTCAGGGAGCTCCTTCACCTAGAAATAGGTAGGAGAGAAGAGACGAGGCAAACTTGTGAAATCAAGAGAAAACGTCACAACCCCCTTAATATCAAGTGGAGGAAGATAATTCTAACGGTTTATGTAAATCTTTTAAGTTAGATGATGATGATGAAAGTTTGCTATTCTCCCAAGAGTTGATAAGTGCCCTAGTTCCAAGCCAGTTCATACCACAAAAAATACCCAAATATGAAGGAAAGGGTGATCCGGTGAAGCACCTCAACAACTACATGACCCATATCTCTATGAGGAGTTTCACCAACGCTAAAGTGTAGAGTAGGCTGCAGAGATTTGGTGCATTTGTATCCCAATCGGCAACATTAGGAGCTGGCCAGACCTCAAAAAGGTCGTTTTGAACCAATACTTGTCTAGTTAAGAAGGGAAAGCCCCCATCCAGAGGCTGCAAAACATGAGGCAACAAGCAGACGAGACTTTGAAAAGCTACTTGGCTTACTTAATGGACAAGATGACCTATTGTGAGTAAGTTACGGATAGCGAGCCCTTTTGCTCTAAGAGAAGGCCTCAACATGAACGCTATATTCTGGAGGGATGTGCGAAACAAGAATCCTACTTTTTATGATGCCTTGGTAGAAATGACGAGGGGTGAGATTGTCAACGAGGAACTGATTGATCACCTCAACCAAACTTTGCTGGGGCTCCCAACAAAAAGTAAAGTAATGAATATGTCAAATGTACATTCATTATAACTAAATACACAAAATAATTAATGATAATATTGTTCGAATGATTCAAATGATTAATAAATTAAATTCATATTGAAAAATTAAAAGTATGGTATTATTGAAATAATTAAATACATATTAAAATATGAAAAGTAAGGTCTACACGGTAAATTACATATCTGGTATGTTAGTTACAATCAGGTAAGTTGCATATCTGGTATATGTTGTAAATAACGTATTTGTTAAACTTACCGGATATGCAACTTACCGTATATGCAACTAACATAACGTAATGGATATGTAACATACCGTATATGCAACTAACATAGCGTAATGGATATGTAACATACCGTATATGCAACATACTGAATATGCAACTAACATACTGGATTTGTAAGTAACATACCGTATAAAACTGGAGGACTTGATGAGTGAAAACTGAAAAAATGAACAGTAACATCTCATTGGTTACTATTACATCTATAGTAATTTTAAAGTGCCCTTTCTATATAGTAAGGACATAATAGTGGCATTAAAAATGACTTTTTATCAGTTAAAATATATAATAGTTTTTGGCATAAAAATTCTTGGAATATAATATAAGTATTCAAAGTTAAATATGCGTTGGAAGATTTTTTATATACCCTTTACAAAACCAATTTGGTTTTAAGGGATAAATTCCATATCGAATAAAGATGAAAACATAAAACAATTTATAAGAGTTTGGACTACTCATCTTAACAAGGTTGACATTTTGAGATGAAACCCCAAATCTTAACATTTGGAACGTGAAATTCCATACCCTATTTTTCCAATGCTAGCGGTATTACCTTTTGATGCGTGCACTGATGCTCTCTTTTATAAGGCGAAGAATAGTGCAAGGGAAAGCAAACGGTGTTCCACTTTTGTGAAACTAGGCATTGTACCTTGCAGCGCTTGATTAGCAACCAGACGTCAATGGATTTATATTGTCGATTTTAACATCTTGCAAGTGTACGGACCGTAACAAATAATAAAGTGAACCTATAAGTCCAACTATCGTTCTTATGAGGAGTAGTATCTAACAAATGATTCAAACTCCTAATTTTAATTTCAATAAAACATAATTTTTTTTTATTTTTGGAAAATTGGAAGAATATGCCTATTTTTAACATGCAATCCTATTTAATACATGTAATGCATAACAAAAATAAATAAATAAAAAGTTAAAGGTTAGAAAATTAGATTGTTTCCTATTAGTTCTTGATTTATAGTCTCAAACTCGAGTTCGGGCAATGATTTTTCATGAATTTTTGAATAGAGCTTTGGAGGTCTTGTTTAGTTTGCGTAGATTGTCTTTGCACCATATTTCACACGCCCTCCAAAATATTGCTTTACCTTCTTGAATATGGTATAACTTGCATAAATTACCCAATTTGAACTCATTTATGAATACTTCGATCTCCTCGTCTTTTTAATCACAAAATCAATGAAGTTGGAGCTTTCCAAGATAATTCTATCTTCTGTAAATACTAGGTACCTTTATGATTAATTTCTCGATTTCCACGTGCTTTTCTTCTTTAGTTGTTTCTCGGGTTTGCTAATGAATATATCATCCACAAGAATGTTACTTAACTCAGCCGAAGTTATTTGATCTACAATTCTTTTATAGTTTTGCATGATGATGTCTCCCGTAACTATTTCATCATCTTCATCAACTTATTCTTCATATGGACCATCGAAGATAGCTCTCATTCCTCTAAAGTTGTCAACAACAAGCCATTTTTAGTATAATCCAATGCACCACAATATTCACAAGTCGGTCTAATCTCCTAAAAAACAATAGATTTGATATTTAGTCCATTCGGCAAGCCATCCTTATCAAATACGATAGGGTGATTGTATCCCAATTTTTAAGTTCTTGCTTGATAAGAAAATCTCCAAAAAGTATATCACCTTCATCTAAGTCGGGATCAATCATTGCTCTCTTGCTTATGTTCGTTTATTGTCAATGAAAAAAAGAAGAACAAGTAGATCAATTAAAAAAGTAATGGAAAAATATTCAAACAAAAATAAGAAATATTTAAACAGAAATAGTCCCTAGAAACAACACCAAAAACTTATTTTCAGTTTTATATCTCGTAAGTGTACGGATAGTAACAAGTAATAAAGTGAACATATGAGTCTTGATATTGTTCCGATGATGATTATTATTTAATAATATTGATTAATAATTCATAACTTCAATTTGATCGAAAATAAATAAAGAAGTTATTTTTCTTTTTCTTTTCTATTTTAAATATTTTAAAACAAATATAAGTGATTTTTTAATATGATGGTTTAAGTGTTAGGATTCATGATTTTACCATAGTTATCCCCTTAATCTCAATCACCAGTTTTTATGCAATTGATTATGTTTACACGATCGAATTCTTCTAACATATTCAATTTGTCGCTCTCGATTTCTCATTGAGTTTATTCTACTATGTCAATTTCATATTCCTATATGAATCCGGATAAACTTTAGTTACATGCATTAAATCTCTAAGAATTCATGTTATGGTTGTATTAACCAGTATAAATATCTCTACGTTTTCATATTAGTTCGTGGTTTTTACTACATGATCTAAACAATTAATCCGTTCTACTTAATTATTGCTCACAACATCAATACATTAGTGGCCAATTAATCCAAGCATTAAGATTTGAAGTAAAAACAATTCACACAATTTATTTTAGATTTATAAGTTTTTAATTAAAATTAAGGTTCAAAACTAGGTTACAATTATTCATCCTAACTATATGCTTATTATAGATCATGTGAGAAGAATAAAACAAGAAGTAATTAAAGTACATCATTGAGCATTAAGGGAAAAAAGAGAGAGGAAAAGATGAAGATCTTACACCAAGAATCAGTCTCTCCTTGTAAAATTCTTAAAAACTAGTTTCTTGATTGATTTCTAGATTTTTTTCATCCTTTTGTGTTGAATAATATATGTACAATTAATCTCCCAAGCATTGGTCTGAATGTATGTGTATAATGAAATTTCTACAAGCCTCCTTTAATTGTCGGACTAAGGTATAACGGACTAAGGTATATATTTATAAAACAAGATTTAGGCAAAATCATTTTTCACCTTGATTCTCAAAAGATTTCAAATTGGTTTCTACCAAAAAGTTTAAGAAATAAAAGGAAACAAATCCCTTTTACATTCGACTCATTTTCTTATGTGACTTTAGTCCTTCATCTTCTAATATTGTAATTAAGTCCTCTTCATTCCAGAATCATAATAGTTGACCTGATACAAGTTTTAGAGTTTGCAATTTAGTCCTAAACTTTCCAAATGTTGAATTTAACTCTCGAAACTTATGATTTTTTACCGAATACTCCATTAATACTTCCAGTTGATCTCTTACAATTGTGTTATTCTTTAATTTCTTCAAATCAACTCTAATTAAGTTTCAAATAGACTCTTTTCATATAAGTTGTTTCCAAGCTGGACTTTTCCTATAATTATCATAATTTATACAAATTATGTTGATAATCGCCCAATTCACATATAAATAAATCAGAATAGAAGTCAAGATAAGCGCATAACGTGGACAGTTTGGCACTGGATTTGCTCAAAAATGGTAGTGCTAATAATGTGATTTGATTTCAACTTAGATTTGATAAAGGTTCCAATCTTGGTGAAGTCGATAACTTAGCCTGAAATTTTAGAATTGCAATGGTCTTTGGTGCAATTTTTAAATATAGGACTTCAAGTGCAGATTCTGAATCTCCCTGTTTGGTGGGGGCTAAATTAGAATTTTAGTAAATTTTGATAAAAAGCCGATGAAATGTGTGGTTAAAAGTTGTAAGTCCTATGAAGTATGTGATTAAAATTAATTGTTAACTTTGACTTAAACTAAAATTTAGATTTTAGTTCCTACCTAACAGGGGCTTAATGTGTTGTTTTCAAGTTTGGGCGATGGTGCAATTGTTGTTAATTTTGTAACTTAAATTGGTTTTTAAACTCTGATTTTAACCTAATTTTTAATTTTGATCGAGTTGATGGTTTGACCAGAATTGGGGATTTTAAATGAGTTGATCATTACTAGAATTAGGGATTTTCACTTAATTTTCATCTTGTTGGCTTTAGATAATCCGTACAAAATTTAGCTTATATGAAATCCACATTTATCTAAATGTATCCCTACAACAATTCATTCACCCCTAAACTATCTTAGAGTTAGTTTTAAGATGTATAATTTAGTGTTTATTTGGATTTAGTATTAATGTATGTAACTTTCTATTCCAAATAAATTAATTCTATTCTAATCGCGACTCTAGTATATTCCTAGTACGAATTCAAATGATTATAATGAATTAAATTTTAGATTATTTACATGATTGTACACGTGATAAATGATATTCCTAACATCTATTGCACATATAAAAATTTTGTCGCGTTCTAAATTTATTATGAATCTCAATACTGCAACATATAAAGATTTTGTCGCGTTCTAAATTTATTATGAATCTCAATACTGCAACAATCAACTAATTATCTAATTGTTCGCTAAGCAATTAAATAGTGCAATGAGAATACGAAATTAATCAAGAAACACAAGTAACACTTAACTACTCATCTTGAATTCAAATAAACGATAGAGTAAATCTTCGTCTAATACAAAATTGGATCTAAACTATAATGATTTCGTATAAATTACAAGAAGAATAATGAAAAAATATCACTTGAATCATAAAGTAATACAAGTCGAAATCTTCAATTTCTTGATTTAATTGGCCTTTTATTCTTTCTAAGGTTTGATCTCCTCCTTCAAATGTGCTAAATTGAAATCTTCTAATTAATTTGATGTTTAGAATGTGTAATTTTAGGCAAGAGAATCCTTTATTTAATGTGTAACCCATGTTTGTATTTATAAGAGTTAAAAATCATGTCGAAATCGCTTCCCAATTTTAAATCAAGAAGAATTTTGATTAAACAAGGAAATTTTGGCAAATGTCCCAGTTTTACCCTACGTACCCGCACTGTATCACTCTCTACGACCGTGCCGGCTATATCATTTGCTCTCAAGTGATTTTTCAGCAAGCCGGCTCATCTGTGTCAGCTATAGTCTTGTGTGCTCGTTGGTTTGTGTGGTTTCATCCCTAAGTAGATTTCTGTATTTTGATCACAGCATTCTCTCCAAATGAGGTGATTTAAAGTGCATTGGAAAGATAACTCGAAAGGTTATAATTTTTTTAGAATTATAATTTAAGCCCCCGTTTGGACCCCATTATTTAATATTTTAATTTTTTGACTAATGTGTGGTTGAAAAGAAGAAAAAGTTTTGGATTTATGTGTAATATTATCTTATTGAAGAATGCGTAAAGAAGAGAGAGAAAAATGATTATAATTTTAATGGGGGCTAAACAGTGGCTAGAAATCTCAAGTATCCTTGATTATGGGCCATAATGTTTATTCATCCGTTTAAGAATTTCCTAGAAATATTGTAACCAATTGAATTCTACGATTCGAATGTTTCCTAAATTCGAAAAATGGGTCTTAATCTAAGGCTAAAAATTTAGAGAATAACATTTTTTTTTTTTGCTGGAAATTAATTTGTGAAAGTATTTTGGTTATATTTCACTCATTTGACTTCTTATTGCATCCAATTGATCATATGTGATCTTTAATCATCGTTTTGTGATTCAAATCAATTATTGAATATTTGCAATTTGGTCCCTGAACTTTGAATTTTTTTCATGTTTCGCCCATTTTTCGTTCATTTCTTCCAAATTCGTTTCTAATCATTGAGTTTCACCTAACAAATAATATAAACACAAAATTAAACTATAATTCATCCCATTCACATACAAATACACAAATTTAATGACCTAAAAAAGTGAGTAGGAACTGCCATGGATTGCCCGCCATGCGGCTTGGGCATGCTAGACCTTGGTTCCAAGGCCTAGTGGTCTATAGGGCCAGCATGCATTTCTGGCTATAGGCAAGGGCAGAGGTTATCAACCCGCAATGTTTTTAATATTTTTTTATTTTTATAAAAAAAAAATTATCTTTTGTTTAGCTAAAAATGTATTTTGGAATAGTATATTAATGAAGAATGTGGGATTAAGACATAAGGAAAAATTTTTAATTTGTGTGTAATATTATTTTATTGAAAAATGTGTGGTTAAAAAAAAGGGGGAAATATATTTTGAAAATAATGAAAATCAAACAAGGATTTTGTCTAGGGATGTTAAAGAGTCGAGCCAAGCTTTTGCTCTGCCAAAAACTCTAGTCTCAAGCTTTTTTTTTACACGTAGCTGCCTTGCAAGAAACTGTTGTCGATTATTTATTTATTTATAAACTCTAGCCATTATTACGGGGCTTGTTCATGCCGGTTTTAACTAGAAGGGATTGCTCTATTTTGCTAAAATGTGGAGAGACGATGTTGAATATGATTCATATACTTTAGCCATTGCTTTGAAGGCTTGCGATGATATGAGATATTTGAAGTATGGGAAGGAAATTCACACTTGAGCTATGAAGAATGGAGTCAATGTGACATCATATGTGGCCAATAGTCTTGCTACCATATACAACAAGTGTGAGAGATTGCAAATGAGGTTTGTTCTTATTTAAAAGCATGAATAAGCATGATGTGGTTTTATGGACGACTATATTACATCATACATCAAGATGGGCCAAGAGAAGCAGTGAATTGATGCATTTCTACAGATGAAAGAGTGAAATATATCTCCTAACGAGTATGCTTATGCAGCAGTTATTTTCGGTGCCAATATTTCAAAATGTGGATATTGTGAGTCGGCTTCAATAGTCTTTCATGAAATGACTAGAAGAGACATCATTTCTTGGAGTACAATTATTTTCGGGTATGCTCAAGGAGGTTTTGCAGAGAAGGTTTTTGAGCTTTTATCATGGATGAGGAGAGGAGGACCAAACCCTACAGATTTCCTCTTTCTAGTGGGTTGAGTGTATGTGGAAGTATGGCAATTCTTGATCAGGGTAAGTAGCTTCATGCTATGATACGAAGTGCTCTGATTAATATGTATTCCAAATGTGGGAGCATAAGAGACGCGTTAGAAATATTTAAGGTAGCAGAGAATGATGATATTGTATCATGGACAACCATGATCAATGAATATGCTGAACATGGATACAGCCAAGACACAATTGATTTATTTGAGAAAATTCTCGTGGTTGGTTTGAGGCCTGACTCTGTTACATTTATTGTTGTCCTCGACTTTCAGTATTTTGATTCAATGACTAATGAGTATAAGATAAAATCCTACTAAAGAACATTATGGCTGCGTGATTGATCTCTTATGTTGAGCTGGACGGTTGAGGAAAACAGAAAAAATGATAAGAAGCATGCCATATGAACATGACAACGTTGTGTGGTCAACTCTGTTAAGAGCCAGTAGAGCGCATGGAGATGTCGAATGTGGAAAACATGCTACAGAGCAGATATTTGAACTGGATCCATATTGTGTTGGGACACATATAACCTTGGATAATATTTATGCTTCAAGAGGGAAGTGGATGGAAGCAGCAGGCATGAGGAAATTTATGAGATCAAAAGGTGTTATCAAGGAGCCTGGATGCTCTTGGATTAAGGTCAAAGATCAAATTTCTGCATTTGTTGCTGGCGATAGATTGCATCAGCAGTGTGAAGAAATATGCAATATTTTGAAGTTGGTAGGCTTTTAAGCAGATCTTGATGTGCAGGAAGATGAGTTATTCATATATGATGCAGAAGATTAAGCAGATTATTCATTTTCCAATCTGACACGTTTCGAAAATAATATATTTCAACAGGAAAACTGTTGCAAACGTGGAAACTCTTTTCGGTTTGGGCTAGCGTATGAGAGTTACACAGCAATACAAGATTGAAGATGGGGTGTCATATTAAGACTGGAGAACTGCAATCTACAGATGTCAAATGATTTCAGGTCAACTTCATCATCAGGGATTATTGATATTAGATTGAAACTTTTGTTGTTAAAAGTTAATGTTTTTTGTAGTACCTTTATCTAGCTAAGGTTAAGGTGTGGATATGATTGAAGTCTAGTGTAGTATGGCCTTGCATAATGATTAGAAATGTCGTTAACAAGTTAAGTGGTAGTAGGTAAGGAGTTGTTGACTAGAAATGTGCAAGAAGTTTTTGTAATACATGAATATAGCTATATATTCTAGCCGTGTATGTCTTTGAAAACTAAATGACAAAGTTAAGCTTTCTTCCTCTTTGTTTTCATATTTGATCAGTGGTATTAGAGCCCTCTGACATTAGAAGAAGCTTCAAGAAATGTGAGACATTTCCTGAGAGAAAATTAGAGAGCAACCCTTCACCAAGCTTCAAGAAATGTGAGATGGCTTCAAGTGATTTTTCAGCACCATTACCTTCTGTGTTCGTAGGAGAGAATTATGATTTCTGGACTGCAAAAATGAAGGCATATTTGAAGACATATGATGTGTGGGAAATCAAAAAAATTGGAACTGAACATCCACTTCTTAGAGAAAATCCCACTATTGCTCAGCTGAAGCAGCATAGTGAGGAAATTGAAAAGAAGTTCAAAGCCTTTTCTTGCATTTAGTCTGCTGTTTCTGATGTAATCTTTACCAGGATAATAACCTGTGAGACTGCTAAAGAGGTCTAGGATAGGTTGAAAGATGAATTCTGAGGAAATGTAAGGACGAGGTAGTGTCAAGTACTAAATTTAAGAAGGGAGTTTGAAACTTTGAAAATAAAGGAATCAGAAATTGTAAAGGAGTTTGCTAATAGGCTAATGAAAGTGGTGAATCAAATAAGCTTATTGGGGGATGATTTACCAGACAAGAGGGTTGTGAAAAGGTTTTGATAAGTTTACCTGAAAAATTTGAATCCAAAATTTCCTCTCTTGAAGACTCAAGAGACCTGTCCAACATTACCTTGGTTGAGCTTGTAAATGTACTTCAAGCTACTGAATAGAGAAGGCTCTTCAGATAGGAAGAACGGGTTGAAAGAGCTTTATTTTTCAAAGAAAAACATAAAACTCAAATGATTTTTTGGTATGAAGAAACAATAAAATGAGAAGAAGGAAATTGGGGATAATAAATGTTCGGGTAGATGTGGAAAATATCCTTCCTAACCTCATTGCAAAAAGGAATGGACACTCCAAGATGGTGTTGGTACATGCCTGGAGTTCAATGCAGAGCTTGTAAACAATTTGGACATGTAGAGAAAGTATGTAAAAATCAAACGGAGAAGAAGGATCTGCAGCAAGCTAAGGTTGCAGAAAATCAACATCAACAACAGGATGCATCTATTTTCTACCATAAATTTCAAAGTCGGCAGCAAAGTTGAAACTTGGTTGCTATACAATGGATGCACTCATCACATGACTTCAAATTCAAGTATTTTTGTTGAACTAAATGGTGCATACAGATCAAGAGTAAAGGTTGGAAATGGAGAATATGTAGAAGTGAAAGAAATTGGAACAGTTTCTATTCAGACGTCAATAGGTACCAAATACATTTCATATGTACTTTATGTGCCTGATATAGATCAAAATCTGGTTACTGTAGGCCAATTGATTAAGAAGAATTATACCTTGATATTTAAAGTCTAAAGATAGTGGCTGCACTATACTAGATGCAAGTAATCATGAGTTGGTGATAGTTGAGATGAAACGGAATGGAAAAATGTAACCACTCATGCTCTTTCCAGTACTGTGATTGAATCTTCTCTATGGCACAAACGTTTTGGACATGCAAATTTTACTTCACTCAAGCACTTGAATGAACTGGAACTTGTAGAGAATATGCCAAAAATATATGATAATGCTTGTGTATGTGATGTTTGTCAATTGGAAAAGCAAACAAGGCTACCATTTCCTAAAAATCAATAAAGAATAGCTTCAAACAAACTAGAATTAATCCATTCAGATGTGTGTGGTCCAATGAGAACACCTACCTTAAATGGCAGCAGATACTTCGTTCTTTTTATAGATGATTTAACAAGGATGTATTGGGTTTATTTTCTAAAAGTGAAATCTAAAGTACCTTATGTATTTCAGAAGTTCAAAAATCATATGGAGAATGAAAGTGATTGCAGGATTAAGGCTATAAGAACTGATAATGACACTAATTATACTTGTAATCAGTTTGACAAGTTATGAGATGCTGTGGGAATTAAACATCAACTCACCATTCCATATTCATCTCAACAAAATGGAGTGTGTGAAAGGAAGAATAGGATAGTGATGGAGACGGCCACATCTTTGATGATAGAAAAGAAGGTACCAAAGGATTTTAGGCTAAAGCTGTGAACACAAACATATATCTTGTTAATAGATTGCCAACAAAAATTTTGAACAAGAAAACTTCTTATGAAGCTTGGTATGGAGTAAAGCCTAATGTGGCTCACCTGAAAGTGTTCGGAAGCATCTGTTATACTCACATTCTTGATGCAAAAAGGGATAACTTGAGTTAAAAGGCAGAGGTTGGTGTCTTGGTTGGTTATTGTCGTAATGCTAATAGATCTAGAGTGTATAATCCACAAACCAAAAAGATGATAGATGATATCTAGCAGGGATATCAAGATTGATGAGGAACCTTCATGGAATTGGGAGTCAACATCTGTGAATAGATTACAAACTAAAAGACCACTTCTACAAAAAGAGGATGTTATTATTAATAGAGATGGAGATGGAGATGGAGATGGAGCTGATAGTGAATCAGACTCAGAAAATGAAGTGATTAAAACTAGATCACTTGAAGATATATATGCCAGCTATAATTCAGTTGTGTTGGAGCCTTTAAACTTTACTAAAGTAGTTAGTTCACAATGCTGGATAGATGCAATGCAAGAGGAGTTGAAAATGATTGAAAGGAATGAAACTTGGATGCTAGTTGACAGACCAAAGAACAAGAATGTGATTTAGAGTTAAATGGGTATATAGAACCAAGTTGAATCCTGATAGTTCAATCAACAAACTCAAAGTCATATTGATTGTGAAAGGTAATGCACAGCAGTATGGTATTGATTTCATAGATACATTTACTCCAATGACCAAATTTGAAACAATAAGAGTGTTATTTGCAACAGCTGCTCAAAAAGGCTGGAAGATATATCAATTGGATGTAAAGTCAGCTTTCCTAAATGGATACTTAAATGAAGGAATTTTCATTGAGCAGCCAGAAGGTTTCCTTATGGCTGGAAATGAGGATAAAGTGTATTTGCTAAGTAAAGCATTGTATGGGTTGAAGCATGCTCCAATGGCTTGGTATAGCAAGATTGGTGAATATTTGGGTAGTCTTGGTTTCATCAAGAGTATGAATGAGCAAACACTTTATGTAAAGCAAGTGGAGGAAGAAATAATCATTATATCCTTGTATGTTATGATCTTTTGGTCACAGGTAGTAATAGTGCACTGATTGAACGAGAAAGAAGAATTGAAGAAAGTATTCGAGATGACAGACTTGGGTGAAATGAAATATTTCCTTGGAATGGAGATTGAACAATCACAAGAAGGAATCTTTGTTTGCTAAAGAAGATATGCTAAAGAAGTGTTGAAGAAGTTTAATATGGAGAATTGTAAGCCAGTAAGTACTCATTTGGTTTAGAATTTGAAACTAATGAAAGAAGATAGAGCCTAGAGGATTGATGAAAGAATCTGTAGAAGTCTGGTTGGACGCTTGCTTTATCTAACTACAACAAGGCCTGACATCATGTTTGCTGTAAATATATTATTCAGCTTCAGATAAGAACCAAGTAAAATTCATTTTCAAACTACTAAAAGGGTTCTAAGATACATAAACGGAACTGAGGAGTTGGGAATCAGATTCAGAAAGTCACAGACCATGTTTTTATCTAGATTTACTGATACTGATTGGGCTGGATCTCCTGAAGACACGAAAAGTACCTCTAGCTATGTGTTTTATGTTGGCTCAAGCATTGTTTGCTGGAATCCTGTGAAGCAAAAAATTGTGGCTCAATTAACAGTAGATGCAGAATATACAGCTGCACCTGGGGTTACAAACTAAGCAATTTAGTTGAGGAAGGTGTTGGACGATCTGAAGCATAAAGTAAGTTAAAGCAACAATTATCCATTGTGATAACCAATCTGTTGTTGCTATGGTGAAGAGCCAGGTGTTTCATGGAAGAACAAAACACATTGAGATTAAATATCACTCAATCAAGAAACATAAGAAAGAAAGGAAGTGGAACTAGTGAATTGCAATTCAGAGGATCAATGTGCTGATATCCTAACAAAAGATTTGCCTAAAGGAATATTTGAAACATTAAGGAAATACCTTGGTGTTTCCAGGAAAAGTGTCAAAGAGGAGTATTGACATTAGATTGACACTTTTATTGTTAAAAGTTTAATGTTTTTTGTAGTACCTTTATCTAGCTAAAGTTAAGGTATGAATATGATTGAAGTCTAAAGAGTTGTTGACTAGAAGTGTACAAGAAGTTTTTGTAATACATGAATGTAGCTATATATTCTAGCCCTGTATGTCTTTGAAAACTGAATAAAAAAGTTAAGCTATCTTCCTCTTTGTTTTCATATTCTATCAGGGATGATTACCAAAGTTTTTTGGAGAAGTTGCTTTGAGATGATATGGCTAACTAATGTCAAGTAAACAAATGGAAGGAGATTTAAATCGTGTTTTGAACAATGTCAAATTGATGCATTGTTTAGTTGTGTTTCTAGGACGGTGGCATTGAAGGCATGCTAAGCATGAAGTCATTTTCCTTGAAAGTGGATAAGCTATTGGGAGTAAATTTCTCGATCTTATGTTGCTCAACCAATCCACATAACACATAGAGTATTGTTATATCGTGTTTGTTCTTCTTCATGCTCTACTGGCGTATAGATGCATATGTAGAATTGTTCTATGATAAATTCTATATATATTGGTGCTTACCTAAGGAAATAATGTGAAATGTTTGAATTTCTACACATGTTGGTGCTTAGCTAAGGAAATAATGTAAAATGTTTGAATTTCTACATCCGACCCTCATAAAAAAGATCTTACTTATAATAGAGCAGATAATCAGATAGATAAAGATTCGTGTGCAGTAGTCTTTAATTCCTAGATTTCACATTTTCGTGTTCTCCTTTTGAAAGCTTATCAAATTTTGGGAAAAAGAAGTCCGCAGGAACTATTTTCTAAATGTATTTCGTAGCAATATGGACTAAAATGCAATCTGAAATGACTGTTGCATGCAAAGACCGAATGGAATATAATCAGAATAGACAAAGATTTTGAACAAGGTTTGAGTAAGTGAAGGAAAGTTCTCCTAACAATTAAATTTTTCTTCACTTTTCTTTTCTTTTCCCAGTTGGGAAAGGTGTGGCGTGAGTGTCATTGGTAAAATGGATCCAACCTATTATTTTGCCAATGATAATTTTTGGGTCAAAAAATTGAGTCTTGTGAGGTTCTTTCTATCCAAATTCACTCGATTCATTTGATTTCTCCTACTTATTCAAAGGTTTTAATCTATTAATTCATTCATTAGAAACTATTCTTGCTATTCCTCTAAGTTTATTGAATAGCTGAGAGAATGAGAAATATCTGATTTTTTTTTCTTTCTATTTGAAGAAAGAAAGAAGCCAAGAGTTGATGTTTCTTTTTGTGTGTGATGGGTTGGGGGTTCCCTTGGTCTACCTATTTTCATTTTGCAGCCAAACGAAGCATTGCATTTGTCTTTTCGTACAGTGGATGAAGTGGCAAATCAACAATGGTGATAAATAAGAACATAGTAGCTATAAATTTCAGTAGTCAATGATCATCTAGATTGTTTTCTTTTTTATGTAATTGGCAAATCCGTGAACAAAAGGGATTTAAATTAATATATTGTAAAATTTAAGGAGTAAGTTGCAAATAGTGAGTTGTATTAGGTCTAGGGTTCGAGAATGGAAAAGAAGGAAAAACGGCGCCGCAATTTCGTTAGACTTTTGTCATGACTTGGCTCGAGCAGGTCTTTGTCTTTGTAGCAGCAGGTGTTGTCACCTTTCCTTCACTCGAGTGACAACCCATCGTTCAACCGTCGCCCAGTCTTCGTTCGATCGACAGAGTTACCTGAAAAAATTTTAATTCGTTTTTTAAGGCTTTTTATCCGACGTATTCATTCCTTAACCTACATATAAATACCAGAATGTATTTGAACGTTTTTCTTTAACATTGAACATTGAGAAATCATACACTCTCCATATCTTCTTCATAAATTAGCTTTCAACCTTCATACTTGATTTGTTTTTAGTAGTGAAAAACATCAAATCCATAATCCAAATACCAAACTGCTACTTCCTACACATCTATTAGAGTTCAGAAGATCAAGCGAAGGTGACTGGAGTTCCAGTTGTTGGAAAAAGTAGAGTTCTTCGTTGATCCACAGGAGATAGACAAATCCATAAAGTCGGGAATTGCTGCAGAAGCGCGCAATCCAAGAAGGCTTCGAAAACTCCAGCTGGGAGTTGGTGCAAAAGCATGTAATCCAGGAAAGCTGAGAATTGTTGTTAGGATGTCAGAAGGTACTAGTGGTAGTCGTGTCTGGCGGACTGTAAGTGCTAATTCGTTTATAGTGGATTGTTGACTAGCAAAGTGCCCGAAATTTTTACCCAGTTGGGGTTTGTCCGTGATCATTCCTTGTGTTTATTTATTGTTTTCATATAACTACGACAATTCAACTTAAAAAAATTGACTTGTTCGATTAACCATCAAGAGATAATTAATAGTGACTTGTCAATTCCGCAAAATCACCTATTCACCCTACTTTAGGTGTAGTTAGGGTCGAATCTGGTTATTTCAATTGGTATCAGAGCCCGATTTCATGTCCTGGCCCTTAATGATATAGTAAATTCAAGTTTCAACTTCTGAGTCTAAGATTGTTAGAAAAGTCTTGAGATCCCAACCTGAAAGGTTTAGACCTAAAGTCACCGTAATTGAATAAAGTAAGGACTTAGATGTAGTTAAGATAGAAAAAACTTGTAGGATCCCTTCAAACCTATGAACTTACAATATCTCAACCGAAAAAGGTTAAATCCATAGCCATGAACACTATTAGAGAAGAAGAGAGTCAATTGATTCTGAGACCCTTAGGGACAACAAAATAGCTTATTTTGTTAAAAAATCCCAGAAAGTGATGAGGAATAGGAAAAAGCCTCAAGACCGAAAAAATGACGTCTTTAGCAAATTCTCGAACGATAAACGTGAGAAGAATAACCCTAGGAATTCTAATAAGAAAACCCAGTTTGTTAGATGTAATGAGTGTCAAAGTTTTGGTCACTATGGAAATGAATGGCCTAACTTGAAGAAGAATTTAAATAAAGAAATGCATAAGGCATTAGCAGTGATCTTGAGTGATGATGAATTAGATTCCAGTGTTCAGAGTGATACCTCTGATGGTGAGGATGAACAAGACTTTATGTCCTTCACATCTATAGCTAAGATTGAATCTGATAACGAAAGTGAAACGGTGGAGAATGATGAACAGAGTGAAAAATTTGAGGAAGATTCTGAGGATGAACATGATATTCATGAATCTTATCGTAAATTATTTGATGAGAGTCTTAAAATAAGAAGGTCAATAAAGTTGTACTGAAAAAATTTAATGAACTTGAGAGAGAGAGAAAACACTCGTAGGTGACCTTTAGGACTCTACCAAAAATTTGAGTGAGTTGAAACTTGTTAATGTGAACTTAGATGCAAAAGTTAAAGAGGAAATTACAGCTAGAATGGGTTTTAAGTTTCCATTTTCATAAATTAAGAATCAAGTTTAATAATACAAAAATCCGATTTTAATTAATAATTAATAATTCATATTTAAATATTA
>CAIGRO010045119.1:0-13555 GCA_903798355.1 Fraxinus baroniana | reverse complement strand
TTGTATTGGAAGAAGGTCGCATACATTGAAATCTTAGGAAGACTTGCCAAGCTGCACCCCCCAACTGGAGCTGTTTTCTTTAAAAGAGGAATTCCGGCCACCTGAGCCATCCACCACTGCTAATGAAGTGGAAGATTTGGTTGAGAAGGTGGATGCATAGAAGGAGCCTCGCCAGGATGCTGTTGCTGTTTAGACTAGGCTTTTTACTTGTAATATTGTTGTAGTAGTTCTTCATTTTGTAATGAAGTTGATTATATAAAAGAATTTCTTCAATCCATTCAAGTTTGTTGTTGATATAACTTTAGTAATCGACTTAAATTGAGTAAATAACCACACATAATTAATCATGAACTGGTCACACTTACAACATGGTGAAGACGATTGGGCTCGCCATGATTAACACCAAATGATAATAATGTATAAGCTCGTCATACCAAACGGATCTGAGTTAGCAACATATGGGCTCTCCATAGTTGAGCTTGAATAATAATAATAATAATAATAATAATAATAATAATAATAATAATAATAATAATAATAATAATAATAATGTATGAGTTCGTCATANATAATAATAATAATAATAATAATGTATGAGTTCGTCATATCAAATTGAACTTGACTTAATAATAATAATAATGTATGAGTTCGTCATATCAAATTGAACTTGACTTAGCAACATATGGGCTCGCCATAGTTGACCTTGAATAATAATAATAATAATAATAATAATAATAATAATAATAATAATAATGTATAAGCTTGGCATACCTAATTGAACTGACTTAGCAACATATGGGGTTCACATGACCTTGAATATTAATAATAGTAATGTATGAGTTCGTCATACCAAACTGAACTGAATGAACAACAAATGGGCTCGCCATAGTTGACCATGAATAATAATAATAATGTTTGAGCTCATCATGCCAAATTGAACTGACTCAGCAACATATGGGCTCGCCATAGTTGTCCTTGAATAATAATAATGTATGAGCTCGTCATGCCAATTTGAACTGACTCAACAACATATGGGCTCGTCATCGTTGTCCTTGAATAATAATAATAATAATAATAATAATAATAATGTATGAGCTTGTCATACAAAATTGAAGTGACTCAATAACATATGGGCTCACCATAGTTGTCCTTGAGTAATAATAATGTATGAGATCATCATACCAAATTGAACTAACTCAACAACATATGGGCTCGCCATAGTTGTCCTTGAATAATTATAATAATGTATGAGCTCGTCATACCAAATTAAACTGACTCAACAACATATGGGGCTCTCCATAGTTGACCTCGAATAATAATAATAATAATAATAATAATAATAATAATAATAATAATAATAATAATAATAATGTATGATTTTGTTATACTTAACTAAACTGAATTAAAAACATATGGGCTCGCCATATTTTAATCATTGAAGGAGTGTATGAGCTTGTCATACGAAACTTATGAGCTTGTCATAGTTAATAATTTAATGGAGAGTTAATTATCTCAATAGTCACTGAATTTTACCGAAAGTTTCCACCAGGTCACTGAACTTTAAAAACTACGTGGTTAGTTACTGAACTTTCGAAACTGTAACCTCATCCATCACTGAACTTTAAAAATCATCACATTCATCACTGAACTTTACAAAAGATTCTATGGGATCACTGAATTTTGCAAAAAGTTTCCCAGATTCAGTGACCATTTGGGAAACTTTTGCAAAGTTCAGTGAGGAATTATGTGATTTTAAAGTTCAATGATGGATGGAGTTGCAGTTTCGAAAGTTTAGTGACTAAACATGTAGTTTTTAAAGTTCACTGACCTCGTGGAGACTTTCGATAAAGTTCAGTGACTATTGGAGTAATTAGCCCTTAGATGGAGATATGGGCTCGTCATATTTTAAACATTGAAAAAGTGTATGAGCTTGTTATACTTAACTTATAAGCTTGTTATAGTTCATAATTTGATATTTTAATCTTTGAAGGAGTGTATGAGCTTGTATACATAACTTATCAACTTATCATAATTAATAATTTGATGGAGATATGGGGTCGCCATATTTTAAATGTTGAAGTAGTGTATAATCTTGTCATATTTGACTTATGAGCTTGTCATAGTTGATAATTTGATGGAGCTATGGGCTCATCGTATTTTAATCGTTGAAGGAGTATGAGCTTGTAATAGTTAATAATTTGATGGAGCTATGTGCTCGCTATATTTTAAATGTTGAAAGAGTGTATGAGCTTGTCTTACTTAACTTATGAGCTTGTCATACTTAACGTTGTAGATGTGCGTGCAAGGATTGGAGAGCAAACATTTGCATTAATAAAAAATACACACAATCAATTATCATTACCTTACTGGTAATACATCCGTAAGTGTTCTACATTCCAGGAGTGGGGCTACACTTTTCCGTCCAAACCTTCAATTAGGAAATTCCCTGGTCCCACGTCTCCTGATATACGGTAGGGGCCCTCCCAATTTGGACCTAGCGTGCCAACACTAGGCTCTTTGGAAGAAAGGAAAACTCTTTTGAGCACAAGATCACCCCTTCTAAATAACTTCTTGACCTTGACATTGTAGTACCTTGCCATTTTTCTTTGGTAGGGAGTCATTTTTATTTGTGACTCGTCTTTCCTTTCTTCAAGGAAATCAAGCTTACACCGCATTATCTCATTGTTGGATATTTCGTTGAAGTGCAGGCAGCAAGGTAAAGGAAGACCTACTTTGACCAGATTCATAGCCTCAGCCTCATATGCCACAAAGAAAGGGGTTTCTCTAGTTGTAGTTCAACTGGTGGTACAAATTGTCAACAAGGCATGAGAGGAGTGAGTTTTTTTTTTCAAGAGGTGTTTGATGGTCTTGTTAACGCCTCAACCTGACCATTTGCCTGGGGATGGTGAGGGAAAGAGAAATGCATACCCAGTTCGTCGCATAAGTCTTTAACCTTCTTGTTGTCGAACTGTCGTCCATTGTTTGTTACAAATGAGTGGGAAATTTTGAACCATCAAATGATGTGTTTCTAGATGAACTTGGAAGTGTTCGCTTCAGTTATCTTTGCTAACGGTTCCGCCTTGACCCACTTAGTGAAGTAATGAATGGCCTTAGCTTGCACTTTCTTTCCCTTTTGGCATGGGACCTCTCCCCATTTAACGAACGACCAGGGACGGATACCTTAGTCAGCTTATGTGATGGTTGCCTTTAAATGGAGGAGAAACGAAGACATTTGTCGCATCTCACAAACTACACCATATCTTTTTTCAAAGTTAGCCAGTAGTACCCTTACTTTAGTACTTTCTGAGCCAGTGATGGACCCCCTGTGTGGCTACCAGAAACTCCTTCATGAATATTTTGTTGGACAAAATAGTCTTTTCCTCCTCTAGTGCATCGTAGGAGTGGGGGTGAGAAGCCTCTTTTGTAAAGTACCTGATCCTGGAGCACATAGTGGGCGGCTCTGCGCTTGAGTTTATGGGATTTTTCTTTATCCTCTGGCAATGCCTGAGCTTTGAGGGTAACAATAATCAGTTGCATCCACTATGGGATATCCTCAATCCACATCACTTCCTCCCAATTTGAATATAAAAGGTTTAGGGAGGTATTCCACCGGTACAATTTTAAGCAGTTCTGAATCTTTACTGCTAGCCAGTTTTGACAAAGCATCGACGTGCAGTCTCAGCTCTTGGTATTTAGGTCAGCTTAAATTTCTCAAAATAGGGAAGCAGGTCTATCACATTTTTTAGGTATGCTGCCATACCTTTATCTTTGGTTGCGAAACTACTATTAACTTAGCTTACCACCAGCTGTCAGTCATTGCGAACCACTAGGCTTTTGACCTACATTTATTTTGACAATGTGAGGCCTGCTAGTAGTGCCTTGTACTCAGATGCATTGTTGGAGGTCTTGAAATCGAACCTTACCATACAATTAAGTTTGTGGCTCTCTAGGCTTTCCAACACCACACCAGCCCCGGAGCCCACTTCTCTAAAAGACCCGTTAACAAACAGTTTCCAGACTGGGGGTCTATTGGTTCCATCACCGCATTGATGTACGTTGCCTCAATGAATTCCACCATGAAGTCTGCCACTACTATCTTTTCATCGAGGTCCTTGGCTGATATAAAATGCAGAATTCGGTCAATTACACAACCCATTTCACCAGCCTTCTCAAGCATCCAATTTTTTGAGCACCTGATTGAGGAGAAAGCTCATCGGCATGTGTACATTGTGGGACTGGAAGTAGGGCCTCAACTTCCAAGAAGCGGTCATAAGGGACGAATCAAGTTTTTTAATATATGTGTAACACGATTTAGCTGGCAGAAGATCATTATTCACGTAGTAAACAGGCAATTGTGTGCTATTTTCTTCATTTACCAGCACTGAACTTATAGCCTATGCACTTACTATCGAATATAAGAGAAGCGATTCTCTCTCCTTGGGCTTTGAGAGAAGGGGGCTTGCCCCAAGTGTTTATTCAGCCATTGGAAAGCCTTTTAATACTCCTCATTCTATTGGAACATCTTTCCTCCTTTTAGGACCTGAAAGAACAAGATACATCTATCTGTTGCTTTGGAGATGAAACGGTTCAGTGTTGCTAGATGACCCGTCAAATTCTGCATCTCTTTGTGCTTGCAAGGGCACTTCATCTCCAGTAGGGCCTTGATTTTTTAGGGATTTTCTTCTATGCTCGCTAATTGACTATATAGCCCAAGAATTTTCTCGAGACCACACCAAAAGTGCACTTTAACGAGTTCAGCTTCATTCGGTACTTACTTAAGATTTGAAAGTGGCCTCTAGGGTATTTGATGTGGTTCACAGTCTTAAGGCTCTTTATAAGCATGTCATCAACGTACACTTCCATTGTTTTGCATGTGATGTCAGCAAACATCATGTTGACTAGCTGTTGATAGGTAGCCCCAACATTTTACAAGCCAATCGGCATGACTTTGTAGCAGTAAAGGCTTCTATCAGTGATGGTTGAGGTGTTCTCCTTGTTAGTTGGATACATGAGAATTTGGTTGTACCTTAAGTACACGTCCATGAAGCTCAAGAGCTCATGCACTGCAGTGGAGTCAATCAACTGGTTGATCCTTGGAAGCAGAAAGTTGTCCTTTGGGCATGCTTGGTTGAGGTTGGAGAAGTCTATGCAAACTCTCCACTTTTCATTTGTTTTCTTTACCAAGATTGGTTTAGAAATCTACCTTGGGTACACTGCTTCCCTTATGAACCCATTCGTTATAAGCTTTTGCACATCTTCTTTCAGAGCTCCACATCGCTTTGGGTTCAAGACTCTCTTCTTTTGCCTGTGAGAGGTGAACTTGGGGGTCCACACTAAGACGATGGCGATTAACTTTAGAGTCGATACCCACCATATCTTCAAGCCTTCATGTAAATATGTCCAAGTTGTTAAGCAGGAAGCCTTTGAGCCACAACTTTTCTTCTATCTCAAGTTCCTTCCCTATGTACAGCATCTTTATTGGGTTATGCAGATCCATGGAAAAGATTCAAGTTCTTCCACTAGGGTCGCATGTAAGTTCGATTTAGTGACCCTATGGTCTAAATCCACATCGATGACCCCTTCTTCAGGGGCATCTATCATCTTGACGTCTCCTCCTTATTCAGGAGGAGGACCTTTATCAGGTACGTCAACCATATCAGCGTCTATTAAAACCATGTTTACATTACGGGGCTCGAACTTTCTCAAGGAGCTGAGGTAGCATTCTGTCAAACCCATCCGATCTCCTCATATCGTAGTAATTTCTCTCTTAGTGGAAAACTTCATGCATAAGTGGTGTATGAAGCCAACAACCGTAAGCTCTTTCAAAGTGGGTCTTCCCAATAGTCCATGGTAGGCGGATCGGTGATCTACAATAAGGAATTCCATGAAGGGAAGGACGGTAAGTGGGGGTGCCCCCATTTCTATTGCTAGTGTGATCCTTCCCCTAAGAACAATGCTATCACTAGTAAAATCGTGTAAAGGGACAGTCATGGGAGTGAGCTCCTAATCGATCATCATTTTATCATAGGTTGTTCCAAATAGGATGTTGACGGAACTCCTAATGTCCACCAACATGCGTTTAAGCCCTTTTTTCGCTACGATAACTCTTTCCACCAAAGCATCGCAATAGGGATAATAAGCCCTAATGGCATCTTCCTTCGAAAAGATTATTGGCGGAGTGTTCCCAGACCCATGAGGGACGTTGTTGACCAAATAGCTCGTCATGGAAGGATCATGGCTTCTTTTGCGTAATTCTTTTAAGCATTTCTTGACTCTCCTCCCACATATGGGCCACCAATAATGGTATCAATCTCCCTGATAGGGACATTATTTGCATCACAGGAGGAGGGGTTCTCTCCTTGGCCTCTGATCGCCTCTTGGCCTGTTTTTTTTCCTCCTCATGCCCCTATCGATGCGATTCTTCTCCGCGATGTCGTCTCGTCTCGTCACTTCTAGGTTCTCTTTCATGCCTAGGTTGAGGCACATTCTATTGTACCTGATGGGTGTTGCTCCTTTCAATATGTGGACATATTGACTCCTCATGGTATGGTCTGGATAAGCAGTTTTCAGTGTTGTGGCCATAGGTTCGCTGGTAGGTGCAATATCTCCTATTTCTAGGCTCCCTGTTTGTTCCCCTACCTCTTCCCAGGGATTGACTCGTTTGTCTTTGAGCCTTTGATCTGACCTCTTCATATGCTAATGAGGGCACTGCATTTAATGTGGCAATAGCTAGTGCTTGGCCTATGGTGGGGACAATTGTGTGTCTTGCTTGATCCATTGTTGGTTTACCAAGTGTGATGTAGGACCTCACCACTGTCTCTGAGGTGGTTGGACCCCTAGCGAAGTTCGGTTACGGTGGTCAATTAGCTCTTCGTTGACAATCTCTCTCATCATCATTTCTATCAAGGCATCATAGGAGGTAGGGTTCTTGTCTTGCATATCCCAACAAAAGAGAGTGTTCATTTTGAGGCCTCCTCTTAGAGCCGAAAAGACCTCTCTATCTATAACCTATTCACAGTAGGTCATCTCATCCGTGAATCGAGTAAGTAAGTTTTTAAAGTTTTACCTGCTTGCTACCTCATGTTGTGTAGCATCTGAATGGAGGCTTCTCCTTCTTTGCTAGACAAATA
The DNA here is from genome assembly GCA_903798355.1 of Fraxinus baroniana. NCBI lineage: Eukaryota > Viridiplantae > Streptophyta > Magnoliopsida > Lamiales > Oleaceae > Fraxinus > Fraxinus baroniana. The sequence goes on along the minus strand of CAIGRO010045119.1, from coordinate 6,425 downwards.
TTGGTTCAAAAAGGCTTTCTTGAGATCTGGCCAACTTCTAATGCTGCTAGTCGGGATAAGGCTATACCAAATTTCTGCAGCCATGTGAGATGGAAAGCTCTGCATTTTAACACTAGTGAGGCTTCTAGTAGAGACATATGGGTCTTATAATTGTTAAGGTATTTTATCGGGTCACTATTTCCTTCATATTCGGGTATTTCGGTGGCACGAAGTGGTCTGGAATAGGAGAGCTTCTCAACTCTTGGGAGAAGGATAGACTTTCGTCGTCATCATCTAATTCAAAGGATCTGCATGGACTATCAAAATAATCTCTCTCTGCTTGGTAACGGGGCATCGTGAAGTTTCTGCTTGATTTCTCAAGCTCACCTCGTCATTTCTCTCTCACCTATATCTATGAGGTTCATATTCTTGATACTATTCTAGCCCTATTTGAATTGGGGAGGGCTGATGAGACCTACTTCGAGGCCATGATGATCCAATTCGATAAAAAACACTAGTGGATCTTTGGGGTTTACGTTCTTGAGCATACTCTGGGAGAAATTTCCCTCTCCTGGCATGTTATCACCGGGTCGGCTAGTGGCATAGTTGGTGAAGGTGTCCATTTCCACTTCACTCTCAGTTTGACTAATCTCTCTAATATGTATTTGGTGGTAGGCCGTTGTGTCATTTTCCTCGCCTTCTTGGAGGAACATCCCCTGTTGAATTATTTAATACCATGCTTGTTGGTGCATCTGCATAAGTAGCTGTTGCATAGTAGTATCTTACTGAGCCATGTTCCTCATGTTTGCAGCTGTTTCTCCCACTTCCCTGGCTAGACGTAATGTGGTACCATCTCGCCTGTGTTGGTGAGGGGGGCGATGCATATTCACGTTCATTCGGAGGACTTCTTTTTTAGAAGCCTCTTGTTGTCTATTTCTACCCTGCAACCCATAGTGGCTAGAGCTCATGATATGTATTTGACTTGGAGCTAAAAATAATTGTTTTAGGTGCTTTCTTTTTGCAGCGGTTCCTTTTTCAAGAACCAACCCTTTCTTTAAGGTTCTGCTTTCAATGACTTCTACCACAAGGATAATCATGGTTATGGTGTCAAATTTTTCACAGACGGCGCCAATCTATTAACCCCAAAAAATGTACCAATGAGGTGGTCAATATATCCCAAGACCTCTCACGTTCACGCAAGCTGAATTCCTGCACACTTGGACAAACATTAGTCACACATGACCTTCTCCAGAGGGGGTGGAGTTGGCTACGCGCACTCTGACTGTCAAGTCAGCTGGAGAAATAATTTTATGAGTGTGGGTAAGCTTAAAATGCGAGCCTCCAATATAAAAAGGGGTCGACTTTGAGGTGAAATGAGTAGATTGTGTGATAGCAAAATATAGTTTTGAGAGTCTAAACTTGCATTATTCTTGAATGGCACTAAGTGTGAGCTTTTATACTTGGACAAGATGAATAAAGACTGTTGGATGACAATGCACGTGGCCTCATCCAAATGACTGACCTCTATAGTTATAGACATCAATCAATCACAGCATTAAATGCTAATACCATTTTTGTATCCATAAAACCTAGCTTACCGCTTCGGACTTGACCAAATAGGTTTGCAGTAACGGCGGTGGCAGTGAATTGTCTTGTCAATCACGTATCACAAGCTGCCCAAGATTTTTGCACTACCTCGTACTGGACTAGTTCCTACAATGGGGTCTGCGTGTAATGGGGTCGGTCTAGTTTCGCTTTACGGGGACTGCCCAATGTTAGCGTATGAGGCGTGAGGCCCTCAAACTGTTTGCCTCGTAGGTTAATTGAGACTACGTGTGGGTCCTAGTTTTGTAAGGCGTCAAGCATTTCATACATAAACATGTTACATCTCAACTAAACACATTTGAGCTTCACCGATTTTATTGTTATTTTATGCATGGAATCGAATATACAAAGTATCTATCAAAATTACTTGCATCTCGGATTTATGGTGTAAGTTATCGGGTTTCGTATTCTATAAAATTGTCACACTCTCCTCATTTACTTCTATTAAATAGAGTTTGAATAGTATTGTTCAAAAAATCCTCATTTAGGTTAAGTTGATTATAGTTGAGAATTTGTGGGGATAGCATTGTTCTTCGCAAATTAAATTTTAAGTTCAGATCTACCCCAAGGATTTGTAGGAATATGTTTCTTACTATAAAATTAGATTTTCAATAGAATACTCAATGAAAAGTCACAAAAGAAGTTCTTATGAAGAACACAATGATAAAAAGTCCTTGTACAAGTTATTTTAGGGGAGGATGTTTTATAAAGGAGGTCGGTAGTTCCTAAATTTAAAGTGATTAACATGTGATTGTGTTAATGCTGGTTGATAAATGTACTAATTTTGTTCATATATTCCCCATGTGATTGAGGTGTCGAGAATGTAAATCCATTCTAGCATACAATTACCGGTAACCTCGAGCACTAGAGGGAAAGAAGTTGCCTTTATTTGTGTGTCCAAATAGTATATTTTGCTGTGATAAAATAATAATTTCTAATAAATAAATTGTGATTTTATTTATTTGTTGTATATATTTATTATTGAGCACGCGAATTAAAGTATTTATGATTAGTTGTGATAATATAAGTTGGGTACTTGCGTTGAGAAGTACAATGTGACCAAACTTATATTTTGATCATAAATAATTTATTTAAAACCAATGTATAAGGGTTGGCACCTTGTATTGGAATGTTGTAGTGTTGACCGAATCACTATTTGTTCTTATGACAAAAATAATTAAAGGTGGCACCAGTACACTTGGAGTGTATTGAATGTACTACGTGTCGAGTTTAATTTTATAGCATGACCATGAGGATAATTAAATTCCACTTGATCATCATGTATTTTATCTAAATTCCTTGAGAAGGTTATGTATATCTTTTTGTGATTTTAATGGTTCTTGAATGAGTCAATTTGATTGATCAAATATGTCGATGAGTCGTGAACTTGAGAATGAGTGAAGTAGAGAACATGAATTTGTGTCAAGAACCGTCTCCCTAAAATAGGTAGAATGACTACTAAAGTATTTTTTATTGAACGATTAAAATCCGAGTTTAGTGTTTAGTGAGGCTTAACTTCAACATCTGTGATTAGTTCACATGACCGTTGAAGAAAATAATACTAAAGTTAATTAGAATAATTAGAAGGGCAAAACGATCATTTATGCTCATACCTAATTATCGATTTTCGGATGGTGATAAAATACATATACAGTAGGTCAGAGGAAAATATTACAGATTTATTGGCTTCTGTGATTTTATATATTCCGAGAGTTAAGTCTTTTGCGTTTAGTGAAAAAAGTAAAAACTAATAATTAGATTGAGTGGTCTAGGGTCGACTAGACATAATCTAATTATTGGAGTTTGAATAATATATGTCTAATTAGGCCATTGTGGTAGCTCTATAAAGTATTTGGACTTAATTGTAATAATAAAAAAAGTTTGGGGCTTAATTATAATTACAATAAAGTGTTGTACTTAATTGTAATTACTATGAAAGTTGTAAAACTTACTTGTAATTATAATTGAAGTTATAGGACTACATATGTAATTAAATATAAACTAATTGGATTTGGACGTTAATTAAAACTCATATTTGAATTTTAATTATGGCTCCTATTTGAAATTGAAATTGAAATTATTATTATACATGAATTGGAACATCTTTATGTTTATAAATAGAAACTAGATGAACATAGAAATCCTAGAACAATCATAATACAAAATTTCACAGTGTTCAATTCAATACAAGAATTAGTTTCTTGATTTAATTAAAAAATTGTGTCCACCCAACGGTATATTTTTTACTTTGGAGAATACTATAGAAGATTTGGAGGTTTGAAACATCAACTTCTTGGAATTCAAAGGTTGAAAACTCGTGATCCAAAATGTTGGAAGTTCGTGATTAGGTATTAATTATCAAATTAAGGTAAGAATTCAAATCTTTTATTGTTGATATAACACACATGTGAACATCTAGATGATTTTGTTTATTGAATTAAAGAATTTTTTTTAGTTTTTGGATAATTCTGCTTTTGTATTCCAACAACATCGTGAATTTGATCGGGCTCGAATTAATTCCTAATTACCTCTTGAGTGAACAATAAGTTAATTAATTTTGATTTATCAATATTTGGCTATTTGTATAATTTTATATATTGCAGTTCAATTCCTAGTATTGCATGAACTACAATTCCGTATGTCCATTTCATTAAAGTTAATTTCCTCAATGCCATTCCCTTAAGTTACTGCTGATTTCATTACTAGATAGGCACGATCAATGTTGCTACTAGTTTTAATATTTGTAATGAAATTGAGCATATATTTTGTTAACGAACAATGAAGATCTAGAAGAGAAAGGGGTGCAAAAAAGAGAAGAATTGTGGGCGAAGACAAATAAATCTTTATTCATGTACTGAAGTTATGAATTACAATGATTAAACCATTTATTTATAAAGCAAATAATCTAAAAGAAGTTAAAAATAAACGAACTTCTGTTGAATTAAAACTTTATCAAACCAAACAACCTAACCTAATCTAATTAAAATACTTATAAATCAAATTAAACTTTGTATTAAATTCTATCTAACTTCTATTTTTATCTTAATTTGATTTCCATCACTTTTCCGCGACTGAGAGAACTCGACTCCGACGAGGTAGACTAGAATTTTATACTCCAAGGAGGTCTATCCCTTGTCTTGATCAAGTGTCAATATTGTACCCTTGAAAACATGTGGCTGAATTCAAATCAAGGAGAGCAATCTTTCTTGTGAACCACTACAAATCATCCCCAATAATATGATTTGACTAAGGTGAACAGTATCCTTTTTAATCAAGTATCGACATAGAACTTCAAAAAGTTCAAAATTGGGCAATTCCTCTTGTGCATAATGAGGAGCACAAGGAACTAACACTATAGACTGATTTGAAAATAAAAATAAAATGATGCAATGTTGAGGAAACAATTCTTCAACATTGAAAATATAACTTTCATTGAACTGTACGGCCATACAAATAAATTATTTTTACGTGACTAATCAAAAGCTCTTTTCTTAATGTGTTTAGAAAATTGAGTGATAGACACAAACAACAAAGAAAGTGTCGTTATAGTCTCCTAGCCCACATTACGCATCGAAAGTAAGTTAAAAAATTTCATGATAGAAATAAATTTGTCTTTTTATTTTGGCATGAAATTTAGAAATATTAACAATAAAATGATGAACAACACTATATGGCTATAATTAGTATGCAATAGCCTAATGTCAGTAGGAAAAGTATGCAATCGAACAATGACCTTGAAAAATAACGTGGAATCCTATGGAGGTAAATCTAGAACCAAGTCAACATAAAGGTTATGCAAAAGAGTAGACGTTATCAATTTTGGCACTAGGTTGATGATAATTGAAGTGTTTTACTTTGATGATAATGCTATAAGTAATGCCTCAACTATGTCAATATTAAGTGTATCACAATAAACTTTTTAGAACTATTATATTCTATGCAAAGAGAGCAAACAATCGTACTACTTATAGTGATCAATTTTTGTTCTCGTAATTGGCCGCTCAGACGAATTAGTTGTCATTCTTCCACTATAGTCGTGCCAACTTGAAAATTCTGATTGGGACACTGTTTGACTCTTTTGAGTCTCGTTGACTATCAATTTCATTTTTATTGAAATTTTTTGCTATTATTTAGGTGTTTTGGTTTGTGAAATTTAATTTTTATTTTTTATTTTTTAAAAAAATAAGAAGTTTGTAGTATCTTCACTGTCTTGGGCTTTGGATTTTCCACTGGGCTGTTTGGATATTTGTGGGGGTGGTGTATTGTGGTTATTTGGTCTGCGGATTTGTTAGGTTAAAGGGTGGCAATGTGGTTTAGGGTGCACAATTGGAGAGTGGTTTAGGGTGCACAATTGCACAGTATATAATTTTGATAATTGTTGCAAAAATAGCTAAATTTGGTATCAAATTGTCTATTATACCCTTAATGAAAAATGAAGCAAAATTTTTTTTTTTTCAATTTGTCACGAATCTCGAGAAGAACAAGTAATGCAAGCTAATACGCAAATGTTCATTTGCTTTCATTATCTATTAGGTATTGATCATGGATTTCGGAAAAAATGAAGTACAAAAGCCATTAACACTAAAAATAAAGCTTAATCTTACAAAATATCTCTACGTTTGGCAAGTTGTGTGCAAAACGTTCATACGTTTCAATTTTTTGCATTTTCATCCATATTTCAACGTTTTATTTCAGAAAACGTCATTTTCACCTACTTTTAACGTAAAATGACCAATATATCCTTCTATATAAATAAAAAAATAAAAAATAAATTGTAATCTTACTCCTAAACTTTTTAAAAATGTAAATGAGTTCAAAATTTATGAAAATATAAAAAATAA
>CAIGRO010045092.1:0-12386 GCA_903798355.1 Fraxinus baroniana | reverse complement strand
ACCGAAACCCGCGCGAAACAATTACCACTACAAATTTCAAATACTACTTCACATTATAATCACACGACAATTAAAATATAGCTTTAATAAATATACCACAATAAATTTACAATTATACTTCTGATTTAATAAAAACTAAAAATAAAAAACATAATACAATATTGCGGTATAGTTATCACCAATATTAATCCTCGTTTTCTCAATCTTTCCCCTCATTATTTCATAGCATCCTTTAAAGTTGTTAGTAATTTGTTTTTGTTTCCATTTTTATTTGAAATGTGAATTTTTAATGTATTTACAACTTTGTTTTTTAATCTTGGAAGTTTATTTAGAAAACACTTTTAAGTGTAAATTAAGAAATTTTATCGACAACAACCTTATAATTCATGAATAAAAAGGTTTTAATAACGAATGTTTTTTTATGAAGCGGATTTAGGACTTAAATCATAGAGTTCAATCTCAAAAACTAGAGTAATAAAGCGACATTCAACCAAGAATAAATCAGATCTCCAACTAATGGGATAGCTTTTAAAGTATTTTGGTTGCCCACAACATCACAATACTATTTCCATTGTTTTAAATTCATAATAAATATGTTTGACTTAACAAAAAATCATGTTCTTAATTTTCGAACTTGACAAATAAATTGAAAAAATTCATCTGCAAGTCGTCGTCCAATAGAGTATAAATTCATTTACCGTTAGGAAACGAAAATTATCTTGCCANCATTGTTTTAAATTCATAATAAATATGTTTGACTTAACAAAAAATCATGTTCTTAATTTTCGAACTTGACAAATAAATTGAAAAAATTCATCTGCAAGTCGTCGTCCAATAGAGTATAAATTCATTTACCGTTAGGAAACGAAAATTATCTTGCCAACGTGAAAGAAGGCAAGTGCCTTCAAAAAAGCTATGAGCAATGAGATTGTTGAGGAAAAAGAAATTAAGTTTTATATTTATGGTGTAACAATAATTTACTTAATTAAAAAGTATATTAAAACCCTAATTATGTAATTTTACTTAAAAATATTTAAGTAAATAAGAAAATTATAATACACTTAATAAATTTTGTAGCGGTAATATAATTTCCTTTATCTTTGTTAGACAAGAAGGTCATCATTCATATCTTCTTCCAACTCCTCCTCACTACGGCCTGGAACTCACCATTATATTTTCTCGAGGGCAACTTGTTGCTCCTCCTTTGAATTTAAGAGGACATTAATAGACACTAAATGATGAATTGAAAGTTAAACAATGACAGAATGCAAGTTGTCGTCTATCTCTTCAAAGTGACTTGTGTGCTTAAAATAATTGGCTACTGTTGTTTCACGCTGCTTTCGGGAGAGAGAGAATTAATATACATGAGATATTTTATTTTATTTTTTTAAAAAAAATTGACCTGAAAGCATGACTTCGTTTGCTCTTCGCAAATATAATTTTGTCACATTTTCTTTTCTTTCCATTGAAGATTCTCAGGGCTTGAATTTTTAATTTCTTTTTGTCACTTGAAAATTATTTTTTATAAAAAAATAATACATAACAAGTTTGACCAGTGATCTTTCTCGATTCAAAGGTTGAACCAAGTTATAAAACATTAATTACAATAATAATAATAATAATAATAATAATAATAATATATATGAAGGAAATTTCCATTGGAAAAAGCCCTTGCAACTTGCACGCCAAGTTTGACATGTACATCCCCTCACGTTAGCGCTCCCTTCTATTGTGAAGGGACTGTCAAACTAATGTACACCTAATTTGATCATATTTCATTTGTACGTAGTGCCCACTTTGTTTACAAATGGGCTGTTCGCGTGCAATTTTTTTTTTTCAAACAATTCAACGATAAAGCAATCATGTTATTTGTGTAACCAAATGATTGACTTACGGGTTGACCACTCCTCACAATGGGAAGGTTCACTTTTTTTTTTAATTTTTTAATCATAAGGAGCCGCACGCATTTGACTACCTCGGCACAAATGGAATTTTCCATGACAAAGGCATCACATTCTGACAATTAAGTGGGCAAATTCTTCTGTACAACAAGCATCACTAAATCCCTATTTATTAATTTAGAATCAACAATTAATTTTAACTGTGCAGAACCACACAGGAGCTTAGAGTGTGTTTGGGAGAGATTAAAATCAGATTAAAATTAAAAAAATAATCGTTATGGTTGACTTTTATTAAACGAGTGGTACCCAATAACGGCTATATTTTCAATTTTAATTGGATTAAAATCAATATTGAACAAGCTTTTAATATTGCGAAAATGGTTGACAATATGGAGCACAGCACATGAAGCACGATCTACCAAACTATAAAATGAGCCACTGACCGAAATTATCCTATTATATTATGACCAAAAAAACCCACAAAGTACTGCTCTTTTTCAGATTCACAGTCTGAATTCCATATCTGAAACTTTTCTATCCAGCATACCCAATAATCAACAGGTATCTTTTTTCTTTATTGATTACACATGTTTGTATCTGTGTATAAAGATGTAATTATTTGCACAAATTATGTTATTTGGAGCTTTCAAGAGATAGGATCCTGAATTTGCATTTCTTGGCTGTTTCCTGTTGACTTAGTTGTGGGGAAAGATTCTTAAATACAGTGAGCAATATTCTTAAATTGGTTTGTGTATCTGTGATGGGATTATTGATTATTTATTGCAAGTTACCTGAAAAATCAGAAGGGTATTCTTTAATTCTTGTTTGCTTTTATGGTGTCCGTCTGTCAGATGTGGGAAATCTAGTGCAGTTTTTGTTTAAAGGTGCTAGGCGTTTAATCAGTAAGACTATGAATTCAATTTAGCACAAGTACTAATATTTGGCTTCCAGTATAATAGTATATGTTCTTTCTGTTGAATAAAATTTTGTAATTGGCAGGAGTTGGCTTTAGTGAACTTACATTTGCTTCCCATGAAAACAATTGAGCCAGCAGTAACTGAAGAAATTTAATTTCAAGTTTCTATTTCATTTTTATTTTCTTCGTTCCATGAAGAAAGCATTGACTCTTTTATGCAAATTTGTAATATAATTTATTTTTTTGGCGTGGGAAGCTCATATAATCCTCTAATATTGTCTGCGCAGAACTTTTTTGTGATTGAAGTAAAAATACCTCTAGATAATGGGTAACAGTGAATCGTCACCCGATGAAACCCATGATAATTTTCCACCTCAGCTCGCTTCATATGCAGGATATTCGGAGAACAGTAGTTATCAATCTCCAGAACGCGAAAGAAATTCATCAAGCAGTAGTTATCAACATTATCCCCCGTCATATGCTGGAGGTTCAAAAAACACCAACTATGGGAATAAGAAGCATTCACCATACATAGCCGACAACTTCAGATCTTTGGAAGAGGTAGGGTATATCTTCATTAATGAGACGTCCTCATGTAGGGACTATAAGCTTATATACCTAATCTTAAATAGTCTACTTTTAAGTATATTACTGGAAGAAGAAAATAGGTGACTCTAAAGTAAGAGTTACTTTAAAAGAAGTAATATCTTTAAAACGGTTTCCATTTTTTGGGGAAAATGAGTAAAAGCAATAATAAGAATGATAAATAAAATAATAAACTATATGTATTATTTTATTTGCGAGTTATAATCTACTGAAAGTAATTCAGACCAAAATTTCGGAACTTTGTTCAAATGTTATACAAGTGCCACTCTAAACAATGTCAATCCACTGACGCTGTATTAAGTGGTGTTTGACTTCATGTCAAGAACTGCTTGACATCGAGTCAAGTACAAATTGACAAGATTTCTATGTTTTAAAGGGTACTTAAGTGGTCACGAAGTAAAGAAGGACTAAAAGAATCATTTTAGACACTCAGATGTATTCTTAAGCTGTTGATAACTTTGGAGTATTTCATCAAGTTTCCTAATTATTGTGCTGCCAGGTTATCAATGCTCTAAGAGAAGCAGGCCTCGAATCATCCAACTTAATTATTGGTATTGATTTTACCAAGAGCAACGAATGGACAGGTGAATAAAAAAAAAATTGCTTATTCTTGGGATGCTTGATTAGTGAGAGAATCATCTGACTTATCCGTGGTTTTAGGAAAGTTGTCATTCAACAGGAGAAGCCTCCATGCAATTGGAAACACGCCAAATCCATATGAGCAAGCCATTTCTATCATTGGACATACTTTATCTCCGTTCGATGAGGACAATTTAATACCTTGTTTTGGATTTGGTGATGGTTAGTCTTCACATTGTCATATCATAAATTTTGTGATGCAATTTACTAAGATTGATAATCAGATCATTTTCCCCCCTCCAGCCACAACACACGACCAGCATGTTTTCAGCTTTTATGCTGATTATCGGCCTTGCAATGGATTTGAGGAAGTTCTCAGACGATATAAAGAAATTGTTCCATATCTGCACTTATCAGGTTTTGGTTTTCTCTTTCTGTCTATTTTCATTTAGTACAATCTATTTGAAACGGTTATGAGATTGTTAGAATGCTATTAGCATTGGTAAAAAGATTCATTTCCATTTGGTGAAAGCTAATACGTTTCCCTCTCACTTTTCATACAATGATTGCTAAATGGTGCTCTATCTGATTGCGAAGATGTTTTATTTAACATTGAAATTTCAACAGAGCAGATTTTGGATATCAAACCAACCTCAGTAATCATATAAGTATTTTCCATGCCTAGATTTATGGTTTTATAAATTTATATGTAGTGTGACACATAAACTTTAGACCTGAGGTAAATTTTTAGAAGGATATCATTAAAAATCTATTGATGAATCGTCTGATGGATGTAAGAATCTTCTTGTTTCACCTGGCTATCATAAATCATAATTTGATCGTAGATCAACTCAACAAGCAGCATTAATAGAGGTTAAGTAACGAATAACTTTTGAAGCACCAGATGTCTAGTTTATAACGAATTTTGAAAAACTCAAGTGTCAAACAGCAAGCAAGCAAGTGGTGATTGTTTTTAAAGGTACCGTCTAGAACTGAAATTCCAGAAGAGAACAAAAAAAAATAAAAATAAAGGATCATTAGTCAGACTAGAACAGAGGGCTTTCTTTTGTTCATTCAGTTTTCTCCTATGTTCTTGATGGAAAAGGTAGTTCAGAAATTATATATATCCCAATATTATATTTTCCTTTTTATCTCTTCATTTTGTAGGTCCAACCTCATTTGCACCAATAGTTGATGCTGCAGTTGATATTGTGGAAAAAAGCAATTGTCAGTATCATGTACTCGTCATCATTGCAGATGGACAGGTTCTTAAATCCATTTTAACCATTAGTTATGATCTTCTGTTTGAAGTCTTCTCTCATCAGAAAACTATTTTCTGAATTTTTACTTTTAATCATCTTGTAATGTGGATTTAGGTCACTAGAAGTTCTGATACACCAACTGGAAGGTTTAGTCATCAAGAACAAGCAACTGTCAATTCTATAGTTGCTGCAAGGTATACAGGTTACGATAAGTGAAATTATCATAGCATGGTCCTCAGCTCCTCACTGGTATAATCTGTGGCATGTAATATACAGCGAATATCCACTCTCAATTATTCTTGTTGGTGTGGGGGACGGACCCTGGGATGCTATGCAAGAATTTGATGATAACATTCCTCAACGTGCATTTGATAATTTCCAGGTCCAGAATTACTCTGTAAAACTTTTTATTACCTTATATTTTGAGGTTAACTCTGTCAGTTAACTCTGTCTTTCCTAGTAATACTCGTGTTGACATCTTGTAAATTTTTAACTTTCGTAGAGTAATTTCTTAGCGTAGTGATTTTTTGGAGGAATTCGAACTTTGCAATGTACTTGATGTCTGGCGTTCTTTAAGTACTGCTTCGTCACTATCTAATTTGAGAACTTCTTTTTCCAATCTAAAGCAGGTGACAATTGATTCATCATGAAATTCGATTCATTTATCCTTTTTTTAAAAAAAATAATAATAATAATAAGATTAACTCAGTATATTTTCTAATGAAAAGACCCTCTTTAATTTTATCTTCTTCTTTTTTTCATGTGTGTGTATGCAGCAAGTTATATTTGTTGAAAAATAATCTGGTTGAATTTTTCAGGCTTGACTCTTCCACAGAACGAAGTGGAAATCTTAAATATATTCTATTTTTTCTTAGTTTTAATATTCTCCATGGTGCCATGCAGTTTGTCAACTTCACGAAAATCATGTCTGAGCACACAGATATGACCAAAAAGGAAGCCGCTTTTGCACTTGCTGCTCTAATGGAAATTCCTTTGCAATATAAAGCAACATTAAAGCTACAACCTAAAGAGTAAGGCCAACATATTCTGTTTTCTTGCAAACTTATATTGAAATCACTAGTAACTAAGGTGTCATCACTCCTTCAAAACTTTGGCCATTTCATTTGGTGCTTAGGGATTAGAATTGGTTCTATTATGTTCTATTTGTCCCGATTCTCCTGCCCGCCCCCCTTCTAAGCCTTTCATGTTTTAATAAATCTAAGAAGTTGAGATCAGGTCCTTCCTATAGTTTCAAGTTGCTCGGAATCCCATTTCTACTTATAATACCATCCCTCTAAATTTATGTTGCTTATGTTTGGATCCAAGAGTATAATTGTGCTAGATGTCAATTCCTCCTCTCCTTTATAAACCTGTCTACTACTTTAGCATATCTAAAGATGAAGTGGAATTTGTATCTATGTTTTTTGTTCAGTAAATACGATGTTAGTTCTCTGACTCCTCTCCTTTATAAACCTGTCTACTACTTTAGTACATCTAAAGATGAAGTGGAAATTTGTATCTGTTTTTTTTGTTCAGTAAATACGATGTTAGTTCTCCGACAAGGCCACTCCCTCCTCCACGGGAAGTTATAGATCATGACAATGCCGTTAGACCACTCCCAGGTGCACAAATCTCTGAACCAGTTGAGTCAGGACCATCAGCCGAGCAAGTAAGTGATCTTTCATCATCAGTTACTCTTATCATGTTTTATGCATTCATGGGTTTGAAGATTACTTCGTTATTTCTAGGTATGCCCAATCTGCTTGACAAATCCCAAGGACATGGCTTTTGGATGCGGTCATCTGGTAAGCATCTCCATCCACTGGCACAAATTTTAGCATCTAAACTTGAATTTGCATATACATTTGAGTCATTTTGTAGGAATAAAATTTCTGTTCTTCACAAGATTATAATATTTTGTTGCATCGTATATAGCATCTTCATCTTTTAATTTTGTTCTAAAATTACAGACATGCAAGGATTGTGGCTTCTCCATATCGTCATGCCATTTATGCCGTCAGCCCATAACTACTCGACTAAGACTATATTCTTGACTAAGTCGAGGTTGTAGCTTGAAGATGTAAACAAAGCTCAACCAATTTAAATTAAATCCTAGAGGAAAGTGAAGGGTCGATGCTTCTATTTGTGTTATTGCCAATGCTATTTTACTTTATTATGTTCATTCCTCTTAGTTATACAACATAGCTGGAGGTCCTTATCTGCAAAGCCTGATATCAGTTCAATACAAGCAAAGATGTAAAGGTTCAATGTTATATGGATATAGTGTATTGTACAAGTGTTTCATTCCTACACATTATTGTGCGTGAGACATTCGAGGTACTTTATATGCTCAAGTTGGCAATATTACATTGTTAGAATTTTGTTTCATAAGAGTTAAAGCTAATGCAACTTTAAAACAACTCAAACCCTAATCCGTAACAAATCTTTCACAAAACAGGCTTGCTACCTGCAAATTTGATACACTAGAAACTGGATCTGAACTGTCTCACTGGATGACGATTGACCCCATCAATCAACAACTCAACATTCGCAACCAGTAGCTGGATCCTGGAAATATGCCAACCTTTCCTTCCTTCACCGATCCTTCTAATCATTACGTTGCATTAAGACATTAAGACCATCAGGCCAACACAAACCATCCACGAGATGAAATATCACCCATCCCTAACTGCCTTTTTGGATGCATTCAGAATCAGCTTTTCATCCCGTCCCTAACTGCCTTTCGGAGCTGGAACTATACAATAGGCATCTATTATTTCATAGAGCAAAACAACCTTCGTAGCGGATCAGAAGTTCCATCGATCCAATTGAAGCTTGGCTTCAGCCATGTCTTTCTGTGCTTTCTTCCTTCGATAAAATATTGGGCAATCTCGACTGAAAAAAATATAGCATCCATTAGAATTGACTTAGCAGGATGCAAATATTAGAGTACAACTAAAAACCAGTGGCCATAATTGGGTACTCAACATACCAATAGTTTCATAGGTAACAAGGGGAAGCCAACCACAGTCAAGTTCAAATTCAAAATACCATGCACGTCCTCTTTTCTTTTGGTTCTATCTTGTTTTTAACTATTGCCCCTCCTTTTCTTTTAAGATACAAGAGGAGCAAGGATATAATAGAGGGTAGACAACCTGGATTAGGACCTCATTTCTTGTAACACCACGATACAACATAAAATATGCAAACAATATGAAACTCACAAGTACGTATACAAAACCCAGTTGATAGATCACATATCTAACCTAGTGCACAACACATCCTGGTGAAGAGAGCCTTGGCACTCCTGGCATTGCGTCCATAGCCTCCCGAAGAGCTGCTCCAACTCAGCAACTTAAAAAACATGTTTAATAGTTATCAAGTAGTTTGAAAGTTCTTTGAGGATAGGCCAATGTACTTGAAAAGTAAAGGAATTTCTTGCATACCATTAGCTACAGACTTGCAATAAAGTTCAGCCTCTCTTCCTTTGCAGTGCGAGCAGAGAGTATGATCAGAATTGCTGGTTGAAGGCAGAAGAATGGTCAATACACTATTAGAGTTATTGGCTCGAGTACTGGAGCTACTCTTGTGACTTTTTTTTTCTAGACAGTTCATGCCGGTGGGTTATTTTAATTTTTTCTTTTTTTTCCTTTTCATGATAAGGAAATGAAAATAGTTGAAAAATAAGCATAAATAGCAATATTTCTTTTAAATGCAAGCCTTTTTCAAATTATTGCTGTTCACCATACCCCTGAACGAGTCAATTTACTTTTCCAAAATATTGCTGTCCGTCATACCCGTGAACGAGTCAATTTAACACGTGCTTACATAAAGAAGAAAGGAGGAAGTACCTACACATCAAAGAAGGAATCTACAACATGTTGAATCTAATACAGAGCTTATTATTAAACAGGAAATGTTCTCTACCTGATTAAAGCTTTGCATCCGATACAAGTTAGTTGTTTTTTAGCGAATCTCATTATGCCACTGTTTGAAGGAGTAGAGATAGAAATGGATCTTGTGTGACTCCCCTGGAGAAGCTCTTTACTAGCATTCTTCAAGATGGGTTCAAAGATCCTTAGAAGTGGCTGAAAATGACAGTATTATTAATAGCAAGCAAGGAGTACAAGTAAACCAAAAATAACAGCATAAATTGCCTCACGAACCTTGCTAATTTGATTTTTGAGGTAATAGTGAGGGTCTATAGGTATGTTGTGCTCTAACACATAAATGGGATCCTCTGATTTTTCATAAGCCTGTTTGTCATCAGTTAAATTAACAATGTGAACCCTAATATTAAGTGCAATAAAGTTATCATGTAAAATAACAAAAAATTACCTTGGCACCTTTTGCAGCTTTAATAATGACATAAGGTACTCGATCCCCAACATTTGGAGCGGTAGCAGCATCTCGCTGTTAATAAAAAATTGTCATAATATTGAAATTATAAAAAATACTGTGGATGGAGCAGCAAAACATTTAACTATCCTAAGTCATAAGAGAGTTCAATCTGTATTCCAATGGAACATTTATATAGAACAATCAACACTAACTTGTTATTGACTACTAACTTAAATGAAGACCCCTGACGCAAGATACTGAAGAAAGGACAATTACCTGAACAGAGTGCATAATAAGACATACAAGAGAAACGCTTGGACCAGCTCTGTAAGGTGGGTCTATGGTAATAGTTAAATAGGATAAGTTTCTTCTAGCAATCTGTTTAGATACTGTGCCAATTGGTTTTTAACATAAATATTAGGTCCACTGCAGGATCATTGTCAAGTGAAAAAGATCCCAGAGTTTTGCAGAAGTTGCACTTTGCAGTATATTACGCACTCAAACCCACCCAATATAAGAAGTATTTTTTGGCTTGTGAAAAGATATGCTGAGGAATCTATTAGAAACTCCATATTTCTACACCTTTTTGTCACTTCCCAAAAAAGAAAAATGAAACTCTGTGCTCTTACCAAGTACATGGAACTGCAATTGACAACTCAAAAATGAGAAAATTATATGCCATTTGGAAAAGGAATGTTGAACTGCAATTTCATGCTTCTTATAGTGCATTCCAGGCAATTCTCAAAGTTGAACAGGATAAATTTAAATTCTTGTTTTATCAAGCTAACAAGTGTAATATTTCGTTGAGTATGTGCTGTTTGTCATGATTAACAATCAAAGAAATAAACTCTTCAGACCTTCCGCATCCGTTCCGCAAGCTCAACATGTGCTGCTTTAACTTCATAATCATCTCCAGTTTTTGTAAGACCCTATTAAGCTGGAAATGTTAGTGCTAGAAAACAAAATATAGGAGAGTAATAAGCAGCCACTAACCTTAATCAAAACTATTTCCTACCTTAGTAATAACTAAAAGAGATAAATCCATGCGATTCATAAGAAGATCTGAGATAGTGTTTTTGACATACTGAACAGCACCAGGAATATCTCTGTCTATGAGTATTTTGTGAAGGCATTCATTTACCAGGTTCTTGACCAGCAAACAGTTATCCCTTCGAACTGTTTCAATCCCTATTAAAAGAGAGATTCAAAATCAATAAGAATACAAACAGATAATCCTAATAAATAAGTTAAATAAATGGTATTCATGACATAATTAATGGGGACAAACAGAACAAACAAGACAACATGAAAATTCCTTGAAAAGGCGAAAGGTTGGCTAACCTTTGGTGTCCATTTTGTCAAATTTGTTTGGGTTTGTCCAATAGAGACCAGCATACCTCTTCTTACTAATCAATAGATATGGATAGTAAACCTTCTCAAACTCAAGTTTGATTGGCTGTAAAGGAAACAGATCACACCAGTGTGATAAGAAAAAGGGACATAGAACAAGAGCAGGGAAAAAGCGGGGGGAGGGCAAGAAGATTTGGGGAAAAAAACAGAGAGCTTCAGGTGCATAGAACTTGATGAATCTGGAGTTAACAAAGTGAGTTATTAGTGCAGAGAGCTGACTTAATATAGTAAATGGAGAAATAGATCTTTAAACAAGAGCTTGATTAAGCTGAAGAAATAAATAATATAACAGTGAATTTAGAAAGATACTATGTAAAAAAGAAGCAAACTCCTCGATTAAGCTAAAAGTTAATTGAATATTTAGAAACTGTTAAAGCATTGCACTTTAAACCACTTCTCCGATGTTCCCCATTTTGAATCAACCCAGTCCATACTCTACTAAGATGAAATAAAAAATAAAACTAGAATCCATTCTGTATTATTGGATATATAAAGGCAGCAGTAGATAAAGGAAAGATAGGAGTCCAAGCATACATGGTTGACAGTAAGTGAGGAAATATGTAATTAGGTTTTGTAAATGTCATCATCCAACAACAACCTAAGCCTTATTTCCAATAGCATGCAATTGGCTACATGAATCCGTTTTACCACTCCACTCGATCCACCACTAAATCTACTGAAACATTTCAATGAAATAATATCTTTTGCAACTACATAATACGTGATTATCAAAATACAGAAAATAATAGACAAAAATAAATGGATTGGTTTGTCTGGATTAATAATTAGCAGATCACACACTCAAAGTGAAGAAAATTATGATCATTTGGCAACAAACATTATAATTTTGTGCAAGGACCCCGTCACACTCCTTGCCCTGTAAACGTAGTTGAGTCTCAAATTGGCTGACGTAAACTGATTTAACATATATCGACAGGCAAAATGGCAAAGTCTTTGTAAACCTATCACACTATCCTCCCACAAGCCAAGTGCATGCAGAGTTACAATTTCCTTCACTTAAATATGCTACATCCTGGCCATATCTAACCCATTATGTATTGCATGCTCAAAACATTTGAAGCTCAGCTAAGAAAATAGTACCACGATGGAGGCTCTGATACACCAGTAAGGACCAAGGTAGAACCCCTGCACTACCAAAGTAGTTGCACACTAGCCAACTGATCCAAATGCTTAAATTTACCATGTCCTTGTAAACCATTCACACTATCCCCACACAAAGCATTGATTAAAATATATTTGTCAAATATAATCAATAAAAGACTCGATACCCCTCTTTGTGAGAGGTTCTCTCATCAAATATGACTAAAATAACAACAAAATATGAAAACAATCAATTAAAATATTAATTAA
>CAIGRO010045089.1:0-11790 GCA_903798355.1 Fraxinus baroniana | reverse complement strand
ACATTGCCATACTTTCAATCAAATAATATATAGAACACAATATAAACAAATTTCGGAAAAATCAAGTATTATAGAATAAGGGTCGGTTTGGTATCGATTAAAATTCAATTAAAATTGAAAATATGATCGTTATTGAATCTCACTCGTCTAATAAAAGTCAACAATAACGACTAATCTTTCAATTTTAATCCGATTTTCACCTTAACTTCAAATGTCGACCCAGTTGGTTCCTTCTAATGTTGGACCGATAAATTTTACACTACCGTTTGTTCTACTCAAGGCTTAAATCAAGAACAAAAAGTGAGAAACTCAAGAGTGCACACATCATGTTTATCTCATGTTTGATGCGCAAGATTAGGCTGTATAAACAATTTGATATTACAGATTTAGTTCAAAAAACTGAAACAAATCTAAACCGTAGTAATTTTAACCTCACATTTCATGGACTAACAATTTTTATCTTTTTCAACTACACATTTCATCAATTTTTGTCAAGATCTACTAAAATTTTGGTACACTGGATAACCGGGAAAGTCTAGAGATCCGTGATCATACAAATATATTACAATGTCTACTGTTAAAAAAACTCTAGCTAATAAAAGATCCTCATTTCACATTATACAGCAAAACCATATTTTCTTTAAAACACAATGGCAGAGCCGCGCCAAGCGCAGGGCATTCCTTAGGAGGATTAGAATCCAGCAACTTTACGTCATATTAATAAAACATTCTAGTTTTGCTCACTGCAGGAACCGAAAAAGATATGATTTGGTTCAAGTTGTATTCATGCAGTCCCTGAATCATCCATCATCTCAACCACCGGAGCGTACTGCAGAAGTTGATAGATTATATCAAGGAAAAGTGGAACAAGGCTAGAATTAAAAGCCCGTTAAAAATGAACTGCTGCCCAGAATACAAACCTCGTCATCGTCTTCAAAGTACATTCCATCTACTGCACTGTTTTCGTTGAATTGCCATCCTAAAGAATCTTCGAGCAGCTCTTTTAGTTTTCTTGTCTTCCAAAAGCAAAAAGGCAAAATTTAGTCTTCCACACAACTAAAATAAATTTTGATATATTGAAGTTAAAACTAGTCCACTCTGGAATATTACTGGCTTTTGATCGAGAAAAGCCTGAATAATGGAATTACTATTGATATCGATTACCATTTCATTAACAACACAACTTCACATAATGTTAAGAAGAACTAAATGGGTACTAATAAGTGAGAAATAAAATATTTTTTCACTTAGAAATTCTAAAATCAAATTCTGATTCTGTTCCAAGGCGAATGTTAAATGAAGATCTAGAACACACCCAAATCAGGAGGTCTCCATCAACCACTGGAGCTTCCAGTACCAATGAAAAGAAATCCTGCAATCAAAAATCCAGACTTGTAAGCACGGTGATGAATTTGCTGCAATACTATTCACATTTCAGCTACTCTGTAGAAGAAACTTGAAACAATCTATATGGTTGAATGAACAAGTCTTCACTGTTTCTTATTAGGAAACAATTTTTTTGGACATAGCAATAAATGTCCACGAAAAGCAGCTCAGGAGATCTACAAATTGACAGCCTTTCATAGGAAACAGTATTAGCCCAGAAGTTTTGGTTGTCGAATTTACAAATAGCTCAAAATTAATAACAGATAGGCGAGCATGTTAGTGTTAACTAATCCATAGAATTACCTTACAAAGACGGTGTAGAAAGCTATCAGAAGATAACCAAGATTCATCCAACAATGCCGACACTCCTTTGTCTGCAGCGCCAGTATCCTTCCGATCATTCTTTAATCCATATTTTAACTGATAATAAATGACTTGAATAAACTGTGCAAACATGAATTTGAAATTCAGCATATAGATAATAACAAAAAGGTTAAAGAGTACCTTAATGTTCATAATGCTATTAAAATAGATTTTGCAATAAACAAAAACAGCCAAGAAGTTTAAATAAATTGCACAAGACAAGAAAATTAAAATAGTTTCAGTCTTATCCCACCCAGGACATCCTTAGAAAGATAACAATAAACTAATGCTCTTAATAAAGTGCTAAATAACCTAAACTGCTATCAATGCTGCAAGCAGTTATATATATGAAGAAATAATAAGGGAATCCATGAAGGAGGGAAAGGGATAGAGAACAAAGGAAATAAAAAACAATATAAGGGCATAGATCTAACTAGGGAACATTATACTCGAAGACACAACAAAAAAGGTAGATTAGGTTATTGGTGGAAAAAGTGCACAAAAAATTATTCTTTTCCCCTATTTCCATATATTCACATGAGCAACCTCACCCACAGTGGGTCAGCTAACACAATAAAACCAGTATATCAATTCAGTTAATTTTAATGGAAGCTGCAAGAATGTAGACAAATAACACTCAATGAGAATTCGGTAAGCTGAGTACTTAATTGAACTTTGCTTTTATTAGCCAATGCATCTCAAGCCACCACGATTTGAGTCTAAATAATTCATACATAATTCATATGAATATATGATGCTTACAAATTACCTTTGTGAATAGCCGACTCCTAGTATGAAGAGGCTGTAAAGAGAGGAGCATTCACGTCAGAATCCATATAAAATCAAAGTTCTTAACCTGATTCAGTGACTGCTATGAGGATCTTCAAATGATTACCATGAGGGGGCTCTAAATTAGCCAGCTGAAGCAACTTAAATGAGAAATTTCAAGTACCGATAAGTAGTAAGAAGAAATTTTTCATGCAAAAACAATGAAGTGATATTTATGAAACATCTTATAGATGTTCATTTACAATCATAAATGCTTCACACTTTCAAATGGACATGCTAGAAAGATGTAAGGATAGAGCTTTTTCATTTTTTTAATATTAATTCCATCAATAATTTGGAGCATATTAGAAAGAACGGTAATGAAAGAGATACACTTTCTCGATCCATAATTTTTCCCAGAACAGGTCCCTACCTCAATATATGATTGCATCATCACAAGTGAATGGAAAAACAAAAGACTGACTGGCTGGTTCTCGGAAAAATCACATTAAAACCATTACTTCATCTAACTTTAGGAATTGTAAACCTAAGAGCAAATCTAATATGCTGCATTATTTGCATAAAATTGACACCCATGAGCTAAGATCCACATTAACAATAGGACTGTGAACTACTGTGCACAAGCTTATGATTGTCTCAGCTTACTGGTTTATAAAAGGGAATCTAATCAATCAATATGATAACCATGTCTAAAATAACACACAATTATTCAACCTGTCGAAACTACCTTAAGGCCAATACCATAAGGATGGGGGTTTCATGAGTCAATATCCCAAATTTTCATATCAAGGACAATTATATTGATCTAGGCAGCATATTGAAAACAATAATAAAAGCCTCTATCGTTTCACCTTCACTTCAGAGATTTTCAGATGAAACTTATTCTAAAATCCAAGTATCAATTTTCACAACAATACTAGAATTGAAAGTTAACTTTAAGCAGATCCACTTTCTATGGACAAGATTCATCACGCATTTGAGCTGAGCATTTTCAGATGAAAAATAAAATAAAATAAAAACTACTCCCAACACTGTCCAGATCTATTTGCATAAAATTAGCTAATACAATCCCATTCTGACAGTGAGGACAGTATGGATTTTAGCCCCTTCTATTTCACAAATATTCTGAGGAAATTAATCCATATATATTTTTACTCACAGCCTCTGTGCAGCCCAACAAGAGACCAATTAAAAGCTTCCACTGTAGAAATGCTTCAAGTGATTGTCCCATCTGCAAATTTGTGCATAAAATAATATATGAATTGGTGGACTCCATAATATCCATATGAATGTAGGTGTGCATCAGCTGTGCATTTATATTTTAAACATCTGTGTCCTCATAGATGAAAAGTTGAAAAACAGAGAGTTTATTCCTACCAGAAATGCAATGAACGCAAATTGTAACTCTCCTAGAAGTGAATCTTCGTCACCTTCATATGCTTTTGTCAATATGCTTTCCAATAGCTGTGTCTGAAAAAATAAGCATATTTTCACTGAATCAACATATCTGTCAAGCACTCCAAACTACAGGCAATTTTAACTTATAAACCTCAGAATCAAATACCTTATCAAGATTCATAATAGTAAGATCTTCGCTATTCATTCCCTTATGCTTGACAACGCGAGGAATGGGAGTGTAGTAACAACCTTTTTTTTGGGATTTTTCTATTGGTTTTGAAAACTTGGTATTTTTCAGCTGTTCAATCAAAGCTTTCTCCATTTCTGTTTTAGGAATACCACCAATCATCTCAGATTCACAAGCAATTGTGATTTCGCCTCCAACAGGTTCTGTGAATCACCAAATCAAAATAAATTACACGGGACAAAATGAAGTACGGTGCTCTTAGAAAGGGGCCAACTATCATATTAAGTGCACCCTTTAAGATATAACAGCATTCAGGGATTCATACAAAAATGATTAAGGTCTTTGTTTTGGGGGGGGGTTTGAAAATCCAACTCCCCACCCTCCACGCAAATGTGTTCACACGTCAATAAGCATTTAGTTTCTCAACAGACTTACTTCCATTATGCGTCATTTGACAAATTCACAATCGAAATCAATCACTTTCCACGGATGTATTATGGGTGTTTCTCCATGTAAGAGCATAAATATCCAATATCCATGCTAAAAATTGAAAATATAGAAGACTTAATTTCCTGCTCATAAATTGTTTATGGAGTTTGGCTAGTAAATCGAGCTTTCAGCATTTTACCAAATATCTCTGATGCCAGTATTATATCACCATGTCCCAAAAAAGGATTATGCTTATCAATGAACCTCATTTGTTATTCCATTTTTTCAGGCAAGTTACAAAAATAATGGTGATAGATATATATATTCAATATAAAGTGTTCAAAGGTCTCTTATGATGCCACCATGGAGATGAGTTCTAAACGACTTTATGCTCAATGACAGGTAACAGTAAGCAAAGCACTAAGAACTCCTGAAATATAATGAGATGAATGGTACAGTTGATTGCCCAAAAATCAAAATCTAATGTTATGCTGAAATTATCTTATTTACTTGATTTCTAGCGGTTAATTTTTTTTACCTGCTAACTCATTCATTCCAGTTGATTAAGTTTACAATATCTGGCATTTCGCCATCCCATCCCCTTGAACAACTCTGATTAGTTAAGATGGGAAATTTGAGGTTAGAAAGGAAAGAAGAATCAACTAATGGAAAAATGGTTGGCTCCCATTAACTAGAACAAACATAATTAATGAATAGTACACATTTACAACAACAACAAAAAAATACCATTAAATAATAATAATAAATTGCTAACCAATGCGTTCAATTGTATTCTTGGTGATATAATTGGACAAGCATTTCCATTCCCCATAATGAGCCAGTGTATATGGTCCAAGATTTTTGTCAAATTCTAATCTTCTAACCGCATCTGAGTATCTTTCTTCCTGTATCCAAAGGCAATTAGAAAGCATTACAAACACAGATCAGATAAAGTCTTTTGATGGTAGATATGATTGTCCAGAAGCGGGTGTTACATCCAAGAAAGGTACTGAATTATATTTCAAGATGTCAACATGGCACGTTGAACATGGGATAGTGAGTGTAGCATATTGACCTACAAATTAGAGACAACAATATTTGTGTCTACAGACCTAGTAAATTCATCGACAAGATAGCTTATTGCAATCAAATCAAAAATGTTCCTTTTTCTCTGACGTCTGAGCATGCAGTTATTAAGCATTCGTGCAATTGCAATGAAATGTTGCTCAGCCAAAGGTGAGTTTGGTCCAAAAGGAGAAGAAACAGCGCTCCAGTATTAGCATAAGATAATTTCCGTGCTTAATAAAAACACTTGATATTCAAGTCTACAATCACAGAGCTATGTTGGCTCAACTTAGCTACTATATGAGTTCTCTTGAGTATTTTTGTCGCGAGATAAAAACCAGAAAACTAGCCTTGTAAATAAAAAGGGAGGGAAAAACTCATGATTTCATAAGCACGAAGAGACGAATCTATTAATTTATAAATTTCTACTCAAATCAGGAGAATATGTTCTCACATAGGCATTATTAGTGCTTTGCATTAACAAGCATTAGTTCTATGAATAAATAAGTACTAAACCTTTATAGCTTGAAGCATAAAATTTTAATCTATGGGACCCACATATCAAGAAGCACTTCTAGTAATAGTAGATCAGCATTCACTTGCAGCATGTAGCAAAAACCAAACAAGGCTATCAAAATGCATACCTCTTCTTCACACAATTTGACAAAATGCTCTTCCTCTTGATCCCATTTCCGAACAATGACCTGTCACAACATAGTAACATATACAGCAGGTTAATTTTAAAACTTTAAAACGATATTTTTCCATCACAGAAGAAAGTAATCAGTTGTAATTTCACATGTTGAACAAGTGAAGAACAACGCTGTAAGAAAGTGACCGCTGATACGTTTGGTGAACAAGTGGATTAAAAAGGTGTAACTGAGAATCTGAAATAATCAACAACTTCAAAACTGAACTCCACAAAGCTTCATATGCAGAAATCCAAGCAATAGAGTAAAAGGTAATCGTCAAACTGCCTTCACCCAATTCATTCCTTGTATTATTTTTTCTCCTGAAGCGAAAACTTAAGTAAGAGTATTTCTTTGATGCCCTACTAAGAGTATCCAACTTGAATAGTCATTATGAAAGGTTTCATTATCCCTGCAAATTTCTCCACGAATGGCAGAGGAAATGTTAACAGAACAGTCGACGTACTTTCATCCCGCGCAAGCTCATAGTTGTCTACTAATGGGTATATAACATTGACACACGAAGTACAAGAACCTTCATAAGGAGATGAGAGTAATATGCAGGAAATGTGGAAGTATCAGACAGTAAACTAGAATACAGATTTCATGTGTAATACAAGTGAGCAATCATACTGGATTGAAAATAAACAAACATGTATGCATACAGCATAACATGTTTTATCTCAAGATTACAAGTGAAGAACAGCATTTGAAACATAAGAGGAAAAATGAAGGAAGATGTGATATCGCCCACATACCTGTGAAGGGCTGGTATCAACAAAAAAACCAAAAATTGGAGAAAACTCACTGCCATCTCTGCAAGAGCAAGCACACAGCATCAAATAATGACTCCGCAGTGTTCAGAAACACCACTTAATTATAACATATAAAATGATCTTAGTAGGACTCCTTTCAATTACGCATTTTGGGTAAAATACCAACTAAACTGTAAAAAATGTAATTCTCGCATCCAAATTACAGGCACATTCTTTTGCACAAAAGAATATACAAGTATTCGAGATTAAAAGCTAACCTGTTAGATGAACTGTAGTAAATGAAGTGAACTCCAGGAGGAATCATCTTGATGCCTTTAAAATGAGGTCCCGTAGAGAGCATCTGCATCGTCATTGTCCTCCCACATCAAATTGTTGTAAATATAAACATACTAACGGGACTGAAAATACAGAAAGCGTTATAACTATATACACACCTGAGTGTCGATTCCAACGAGAGTGTACTGAGGAACATCGAGAAGAAGAAGAGTGGTGCCGTGCTTCACCAATTCTAAGGCGGTTTCTGGGTCCATCGATAATAGTTTGGGGTTACGCTTTCTACTGAATTTTCCGACTTATATAAAAAGGGAGGGTAATCTTGTCTTTTCACTCGATTTTAACCAAATTGGAAGGATTCTATCATCAGGGACCTATTCTGCCCATTTTTTTCAAATGTTGGAGATATCTGATGCTACCTTCAAAGGTTAGAGGTAATCCCTACGTATTTTAAAGGTTGGACCAAATATGCTATTATCTCAAAATTTATTTGGTAATTGGTACGAAGAAAGTGAACAGTGGACCCACATTTTATTGTCCGGAATCCGCCACTAGGCACTCGCCTTTGCCTTTGGCCTTTCGCATCCCTAAAAAAAAAAAAATAAAAAATTCCGACACCCCCCCACTCCCATCTCCGAAATTCCCTCACTTTTCGTCAACTGAATCTCCGGGCCCAAAAAAGATGAAGCGCAAGAAATGGTCAGAACTGGAAGAGCAGACTTTACTATCAAAATATTCCGACCTCCTCAATTCAGGGACACTGGCCAAGCTGAAAACCCGGGAGAAGAAGTTCAAACCCATAGCGGACCACGTGAACTCCCTGCACCATCTACAGGACCCAATAAGCTACCCCTTCAAGTGGTCATGGCGTGATGTTTCGATTAAAGTGCAGAATATGAGGCATCAGTACTTGGGTGTGAAGCAGAAGATTAGAATTTCGAATAATGAGTTTAAATGGGGTGATGGAGAAATTCATTGGGAAAATTTCTTGAAGTATAAAGAAGTGTTTGGTGACATTGAGTTATCTGATTGTGTTAATAGTAATAACAATACTAGGCAAAAATTTGGGGGTGAGGGTATTTCTGATATTCTTGGTGAGGGGGGTGTGATGGGATTGGGGTATGGGATGGGTAGCGAAGAGATGGAGGATGATGATTATGAAGAAGAAGAAGAGGGTGACGAGGAGGAGAGGGAGCAGAGAGATGGAGATTTAAGGGGCGAGGAAGGGGCAAAAGAGCAAAATGAAGATTTAGGCTTTGAAGGGGGGAGGAAATTGAAGAAGAGATTTAAGGGGAAGAGACTAAGTATGGTGGGTGCTAAAGTTTTGGAATTGAAGGATGTGATTTTGCGGAGGGAAGATAAACGGAGAGAACAAGAATGGTGTAAAGAAGAAAGGGTGATGAAAAATGAGAAAGCTCAAAAGGATAGGGAAATGCAGAGGGAAAAGCGGTTAAAAGAATGGGAAGAGGAGATTGACGAAAAGGAAATAGAATTGGAAGAAAGGCAGCTAATGTGGGCGAAAAGGGAACTTGAGAAAAGGCTGAGGTTAGAAAGGGAATTCGATGAGGAGAAGAGGAGGCGAATGAAGCTCGAGGAGAAGTGGGAGGAAGAAGAGGTGGAATGGAGGGAGAGAATGGTCGGAATGCAGATTGAACACGAGAAACAGATGATGCAAATGCATGCTGATGCTTGCCAAAATCAATTGCAGATTCTGGGGGTTATGGCTCGGCTTGTGTGTCAATTTTTTGGGTCGGTGAATGATGGTTTGGGTGGTGGATTGGGGGCTTTGCCACCTCAAGTTTTGCAGAATATGCAGCATCCAGGAGGCTTGGGGGATAATGGGAAGCCAGATGCTACCTCACCTTCTGAATTTTTGTAGCATGTAATTCATTCTCTTTGATCTTATGCTGAAGCTCAAGATGAGATGCTTCGCTTGATTTATTTTCATGTCTATAATATTTATGTATGTTAATAAAAATTCTTCTCCAACACTTAATAAATCTATTGGTCGTCTTTTAAACTGATATTTAGTCCATTAAATTGGAACCTTTAATGTTATTCGCTATATCTTTGGTGTTATTTTCTACTGAATGATGCTTAATGTGTTCAATGCAGAAATATGTGATATGATCAGAAATCAATTATATAGTTGCACGTTCTGTGTTATCTACTCTTGGATGAGCATCAATAATAAATTGCATTTGTATTGATTGTATAACCATAGGAACAAACAATGTATGTAATGCTTAGAGTTGTTAATTGGAACCTGCATCTTCCACAGAAATTGTTAGGACAGTGGTTTTGTGCTGAATATTGATTGGTGAAAAATTTGGATGTGAGAGGGAAGTTAGAGGACCAGAGCAACTTATCTCCTACTTGGAAGTGGACTGTTGAATGGTGTAATGAATATGTTGGAAGAATTCTCTAAATTTAGTGGTATAAATCTGGGGGATGCTGTCGGAGCCATTAAGTATTTTGGTCAAAAGAGGGATTTATATAGCTGATACGATGTTTGTGGTTGTTCTAATTTTTTTTGTAGAGGATGTAGGTTATAGAAAGGGAAAGACGGAAAGTTCAACATTGGGAAATTGACTGGTTTACCTTTGAATTTTATCAAAGGAGATTGAATAATTAGGAGGCAACAAAATTAGGATGTTCTCAACCAGTTAATACCGTGTTCTGCTTCCTCAAGACTGAGAATAGTTTCCTTGGAAGTTGATCATAATCTGATCACCAATGAAAGTGCCTTTCTTTATATGGACAGCTGGTAGAGATGCGTTTTTGATAGAGAAATTTATAATACATGAAGAGGCAGAAGATATTTCAAGTTGGCACTTCACATGTAAAGTGGAACAGGAAGATGTGTTGATAATCTTTTACCACACTGTAGTATGATGTGGATAAATTTCTTTTTATGCTAACTTGTTTTAGTGTTCATCTTAGGAAGAGCATATCTACCTGTTGTATATGGATTTTCCCCTTCTTTTGAATGAGTTGACAAGATAATGAAATATAAACAAATATTCTGTTATTGCATATAAGAATTTGTTATGTTAGAAAGCCAAGTTCGTTCCCATGGTTCTGCGGGGCACTGCCAGAAATTATTGTAGTATGTTTAGATGATGGAAATTCTTGCCTGATTATTGTTTAGTGAAACTTTGCTCAATAGTGCGCCATCTATATTTATACTTGAAGGTCGAAGTAGTGGAATTGTTGCAAGTAAATTCTTTGAAACCCAAGTTCTGTGGCCAGTGGATGTGATAAAACAAGAGCTTGACATTGATCTTTTGCATGACACTATATTTCCTTACACTTGCAGCGTGTTTGGCTGAGCTTAAAAGCTGGTTAAACTTAGCTTGTGTTTGGAGTTCAAAATGCTTCAATTGGAGTAGGAAATGAAGTAAAAGCTTCTGAATTGGAAGAAGATTCTTCTATTATCGAATGCTGATTTTCCAACACGCCAGCAACAGCTAAATCATGCAACAACTTTTTAGTGCTACGAAGTTACTTCTCCAACCTTGTAGAAATTGATTCTCTTGAAGATGGGTGTCTGGATTGAATGAGTTACTGGTTTCTGAAATTTCGGTTTGTCGAAGAGCCAGTTGGAGAAGTAGAATCATAGGGGAAAGCTTTCACAAAGCAAAAGCTGCTTTAGATTACATCGAAAATTGTTGTGCGCCAAATGTTCGGCAAATGCCTGAATCAGACTTTTCTCATCTAATAGGACTATGCCCTGAACACTAGAAGTATGCAACATGTTTTCACTCATTTTCCGCTGCCCGATGATTTAAGAACTTTCTTTTTGCAGATGACACACTAATTTTATGTGATGCAGACGAGGAGCAATTCAAGAACTTACGCAGGTTGCTCTTATGCTTCGAACAGTGTCTGGATTGAAGATCAATCTTAGGAAATCCATGGTTATTCCAGTTGGTGAAGTCACTAATGTGGAGAAACTAGCTGCTATTTTGGATTGTAGGGTTGCACAACTATCGATGTCTTATCTTGGACTCCCTTTAGGGGCGCGGTTTAAAAGCATTAATATTTGGAATACTATTGTGGAAAAGGTNTAGACTCCCTTTAGGGGCGCGGTTTAAAAGCATTAATATTTGGAATACTAGTGTGGAAAAGGGTGAAAGGAGGTTGGCGGGGTGGAAGCATATGTATCTTTCGAAGGGAGGCCGTCTTACTCTTGTTAAATCTACTCTATCAAATATCCCTACATATTTTTTGTCACTATTTCATATTCCTGTTGCAGTAGCAAATAGATTAGAGAAGATTAAAAGAGATTTTTTGTGGGCAGGGTTGGGAGAGGAGATGAAACTTCATTTGGTTAATTGGGGAGTTGTTCGCTCTCCTATGAGGATGGGGGGTCTTGGTTTGAGGAGGCTTACTCTGTTTAATAAGGCTTTACTGGGCAAATGGTTGTGGCGTT
>CAIGRO010045077.1:0-21023 GCA_903798355.1 Fraxinus baroniana | reverse complement strand
TTTTTTTTTTTTCGATATATTGATTAAAATAGTGGAGATTTCTCCCAAATATTAGCTTTTGATAATAAGTTGAGGATTTAACAATCTAAGATCACCGTGTTATTGACTTCTTTCTCACTTCGTTTAAAAATATTTAAAAATTAAGCTCATGTTTGTTACACATTAAAATTTTCATTTTTTAATTTTTTACTCATTTTCAATCGCACATTCTTCAATAAAATAATATTTTTCATCACTCAATAATTTTTTTTTTTTCAACCACACATTCTCTATCAATCTACTATTCAAAAATACATTCTTCCAAAATAATGTGACGCAAACACACCCTAAAAGAAAGTAATTTTTCCAAATCTTAAACGAGAAAATCAATCATTTCACTTTTTGATGAGCTAGAATGGATTGAAATTCTTCGAGTTCTAATATTTGTCACATTGGTAAAATGGAGTGTAAAATGATTATTTATTTATTTATTTATTCGAAGAGTGCTAAAACCACAAACAACAATGTTAAGATTGAACCAAATAGTATAAAATCATGACCTTTTTAATGCTATTTGTGTTAATTTCTCTGTTCCATCGAGATTCAGATCAAGAAAATTACCTTAACTTGATTCTACAATCTTGATTTTGTGTTAATTTCTCTGTTCCATCGAGATTCAGAAGAAAATTACCTTAACTTGATTCTACCGTCTTGATTTATATTTATGGTCTACACGTCAGCACAAAATAACTTAAAAAGCTTTACTCTAAAATATCGTTGTGATCACCATTTGGGTCGATTTCACAAGAAGTGGATAACGAATAAAAGTAAAAATGGGAGGAAAAATTGTGGCCTCATATAAAAGATTGCATTTGAAAAATACTGTTGTTCTTTCACACTGACCTCAAGCGAACTCAATGGGCCAATAGATACAAGAAAGCAATAATTTCACTTCAAGATTCAAAAAAATATCTCGGAAAAGAAATCCATTTACAATTTCTTGCAAGTTTTTGCCTGGAGGTTTCTGTTTAATAGCTTCACAATCTATTGATAATTCACTGCTGCATAGTGCATGGCTATTCAGTTGAGTCATTTTTCCTCATCCTCAACCACTCTCTCTTCTTTTGATCACAAGATATCGTATTTCTCGAAATGGGTTGCTGATATTCATTTTAGAAGACAACTACGAAATCATTTTGAGCTCAAATCCACAAATGGGTACCCACTTAACGCAATTCCTATGCAAGATGGTAAGTTTTGGCTGTTAATTTTGTATATGGTTTTTAAGCATTTTATCACCCTTTAATTTGATTATCCACTAAATTTTGTTGTTTATTTGCATTAACATTTATAGTTTACAGAATCTCTCTCTCTCTCTCTCTGTGGTAAGGTAGAAGCTGTGTAAGGGAAAGGATAAGCCTTTAGACTTCAATTTTAAAATGTGGACGAATGGTTTAATTAGAAAGAAAGATCGATGATTTTCAGAACACAGAGAATGTTAGTTATGTCTGGAATTCTTTAGGCCAACCCCACCGGCTATGGGGCATGTTGCGGTGTTATTAAACATTTCCCTTTATTGCTGGATTCTGCTTAAATAATGAATTTTCCCCCCTGCCTACCAATAATCCCTCGAGTATCCCCTTCCAAATATCTTCTTGTTAGGACCAAGGATCATACATTTGCCAAAATTGCGAAATTTGAAGGGATTCAACTGCAGGTACTTGGTGATAGGAAATCCGCCTAACCTATGTGTGGTTTACCTTCTCATTTGAGGCGTTTTGGACAATGAGCACCATGGCTTTGTCTGCTTGTGTTAATTTTTCTTTTCGAACCATTTCACGTAATGAGAAAGGAATGTACGTGGAAACAAATGGCAAGGTCTTAATTGAGTGATTTCTAGAAGTATGTATGGTCTCATATAGCTACTTTTCTTATGTTTAGTTCCTGGTTTGCTATTGGCTCACCTCTCCGCCTAATGTTATGTAGTGGAAATTAATATGGTGTTATGGATTGATATGTTAATAAATAATGATCCAAAATTCTCATTCACTGTTATGT
Organism: Fraxinus baroniana; assembly: GCA_903798355.1. Lineage (NCBI taxonomy): Eukaryota > Viridiplantae > Streptophyta > Magnoliopsida > Lamiales > Oleaceae > Fraxinus > Fraxinus baroniana. The sequence continues at coordinate 18,986 of CAIGRO010045077.1, read as the reverse complement.
CCGTTTATTTGTCTTTAGCATCAATATATTTAGTTCCTATTGCTAAAAATCTCCAATTGCTTTGTGCAGAAGGTTCGGTTGCAAAAACTCTGGAGGAGGAAGTACCTTTTCCGGAGTTTGGAGAGGCAAATTCTATGCTCAGTATCACTGTTGTTGGTGCATCAGGGGACCTTGCCAAGAAGAAAATTTTTCCAGCTCTTTTTGCTCTTTATTATGAGGATTGGCTACCTGAGGTTTTTTTTCCGGTTTTTCAAATATTTCCACTTGTTGTTGATTTGCTTAAAGTTCAAAAGAATCTTAAATTAGTAGAAAATATTTGTCTTAGCAATGGAGCAAGTTAATTCTAACTATTATATTTCCCTTTTCTGATTTTACTATGAATTGTACTAATGCAGAATTTTGTTGTCTATGGTTATGCTCGGACTAAGATGACGGATGAGGAGCTGAGAAACATGATAAGCAAAACCTTAACTTGCAGAATTGATAGTAGGCAGGTTTTTCTTAAATCATTTGAATTGTTAGATAGTTCTGTCATTTTTAATTTAGTTATTTTGGCGATGGCTCACAGAGAGAACTGTCAAGACAAAATGGAAGAGTTTCTGAAGAGATGTTTTTATCACTCGGGCCAATATAATTCTGAGGAACATTTTCTAGAGCTGAATTGCAAACTAAAAGAACGAGAGGTAATGTCATGTCTCCAGTTTGCTTTCACTGATTTTTTTAAATACAGTGTATTTAAACCTATAAAACCCTCAATAAGCATGATAAGATACATTTTATTGGAAATTTACATATCTAGCAGCATGGTGAACACAAGTAATTGATTGATGATTTGTAAGTGATGTAAATTGCTTATGTGACATTATGTCAGTATATGCTACATCTCTTACTGTATTTTGTGTCCTGGGAACATTTATTGCACAATTGCAAGGATAAAGATGGTGATATTAAATATTCTATTACACTATTTGCAGTGATAACCTTGTCTTTATTTCGGAATGAGCTGGGTGAGGTAATGGTGTAGTATGCTAAATGCTCTGGTTCTTTGTTAGTGGTTAGATTGATTTCATTATTCTTTAATGAGTATAATTAGTTTTTCCTTCTCAAAGCTTTTCCCAATATTGAGCAAGCAACTTCTGAATTTGAAAAGGTGATCATATTCTTTCATTTATTAGAATTCTTTCTTTTGAATTATGTTCATGGGTTTGAAGATGGAGACTTTTGAAGAATTGCAGCATGATGTGATAATTGACTCCTTTCATATGAAATTCAACATAGAGTGGAGGCACTAGTCGAATCAGCTTTTGTGCATTCTTATAATTTATTCTTAGTTCAGATAGTGACTGTATTTTTCAGATTTCATGTTACACCTGAAGCCAACAACACAGAAGATTAGGAGATGTTAAGTAGAATGCTAATGAATCTTATTTCACTTGGGTAAAGAATACTATCAGGATAAGGATCTCAGATAAAACATTATCAAGTATTCTTAAAAAGCCCTAAATTTTGAACTGTTAATTGATGAGGACTTCCAGCAATGATTCCAGAGATCATGTTTAATTGGACGGTTGTCTGGTCCCATGTGCAAACTGAAAATCATCTTATTTTTGCTAAAAAAATTCCTCCCATTTTGTATACATATTTTTCTAGATTTAAAGATGGATCTAATGACCATGATGAATAGTGGACTAAAATATAACAATCTAAAAGATATATATTGATAGTTGTTGATCTATACAGAGCGGTAAACTATCAAACAGGTTATTTTATTTGTCCATACCTCCAAACATATTCGTGGATGTGGTAAGATGTGCTAGCACTAAAGCTTCTTCAACAACTGGATGGACAAGGGTTATTGTTGAAAAGCCATTTGGTCGTGATTCAGAGTCCTCTAGAGAGCTGACCAAATGTCTAAAGCAGTACCTGACCGAGGACCAAATATTCCGGTAGGCCTTTCTGGGGTTTGATTGATTTCAGTTTGACAGATTATTAAGATAGGATGAGAATTTGATTTGCTTCGTTTTGAATCAGAATTGATCATTATTTGGGGAAGGAGTTAGTGGAAAATTTATCGGTGCTCCGTTTTTCAAACCTTGTATTTGAGCCTCTTTGGTCAAGAAACTATATACGTAATGTTCAGTTCATATTTTCTGAAGATTTTGGTACAGAAGGAAGAGGGGGGTGAGTTTCTTTATCACACTTGATATTTTTTAATATAAGATTCTCTCTTTTGGATTCCTGAGATAACTGTTTCTTGTATGTTATTAGATATTTTGACAATTACGGAATTATCCGAGACATAATGCAAAATCATCTACTACAAATATTAGCATTGTTTGCAATGGAGACGCCTGTCAGCCTCGATGCTGAGGATATTAGGAACGAAAAGGTGGGTCACAATCTCTGATTATTCCATTTGCTTTTTGTGACTGAGAAAGTTCAAGAATTCATTCTGCAGCGTGCTTCGAAAAACGCAATAGCTTCATTGTAATGTGAGTTACTGAATCAGGTCAAAGTTTTGAAGTCGATGAAGCAACTGCAGCTTGAAGATGTGGTTGTTGGTCAATATAAGGGTCATAGCAAGGGTGGTAAATCATATCCCGGGTATATAGATGACCCCACTGTGCCAAAGGACAGTGTGACTCCAACTTTTGCAGCAGCGGCACTCTTTATTAATAACGCTCGCTGGGATGGGGTTCCTTTCCTCATGAAAGCAGGCAAAGCTCTCCATACTAAGCGGTAGGTGGATCTGTCTTCAAAACTATGTCTAAAGATTCATTTTTATTAGATTTTGACAATGCATCATGGTCCTGATATTCTTTGATGATAAAATTCAGAGCCGAGATCAGAGTTCAGTTCAGACATGTTCCAGGTAATCTGTACAAGCGTAACTTTGGAACTGATCTGGACAAGGCTACAAATGAGCTAGTCCTTCGCCTACAACCAGATGAAGCCATATATTTGAAAATCAACAACAAGGTTCCCGGTCTAGGAATGAGACTGGACCGCAGTGACCTCAACCTATTTTACAAAACAAGGTAAAAAATCTTGATATTGAAAATTGCATGACAATGTGGCCGTTTAATGTCATGTTCATGCCAGTCCACTTCTCTACTTCCTCTAATCTTAACCGTTCTTCGTGGCACTAAATGGACCATTTACAAGTTTGGATTCATCCATGCAGGTATACGCGGGAAATACCAGATGCTTATGAGAGACTCCTCTTAGATGCTATAGAAGGAGAACGGAGATTATTCATTAGAAGCGATGAGCTCGATGCAGCGTGGGCTCTATTCACACCATTGTTGAAGGAAATTGAAGAAAATAGAATCATGCCGGAGCTATACCCTTATGGCAGTCGAGGACCAGTCGGAGCACATTATCTTGCTGCAAAACACAATGTTCGATGGGGTGATCTTAGTGGTGAAGATTGAGTATTTCAAGAAGTAATGGATGTGCAACTTAAGGAGAAATCTCTTCTCTATCAGTAAAAATTTTGAGAATTAAAACTATTACTTGTTTCACCAAAAAAATAAAATAAAAATTACCAATTGTGATGTATGATGATGATCAAAGTCCGCAATTAAATTAGGATGTGCAGTTCCCAAGTTTATCGAAAATTTCTATCCGTGTTGCTATATCATATCCATGATTTTTATTTATTTATTTTTTGAGCTAGAAAGCATTTCATAAATAAAAAATATCGTCAAGAATAGCTAACGAGAAATTCGAGGTATACAGTCGAACCATTGCCTAGTCGACGATTTCAACACAATATAAGAAGGCGCGACGAGAGAGAGAGAGAGAGANTGATTTTTATTTATTTATTTTTTGAGCTAGAAAGCATTTCATAAATAAAAAATATCGTCAAGAATAGCTAACGAGAAATTCGAGGTATACAGTCGAACCATTGCCTAGTCGACGATTTCAACACAATATAAGAAGGCGCGACGAGAGAGAGAGAGAGAGAGAGAGAGAGAGAGAGAGAGTTAAACTATATGTATATCAACCTTGCTACATGTACCATTTGTGATACATATTGGTTTATCCGGTCCCACCCCCTCCTTCACATGGGGGTTGGGTCCCACGCATTTATTGAATGTGGGACCCGATCCCATGTGAGGAAGGAGGTGGAGTCGGATAAACCAAAGTGTACCCCGAAAGATAAAAATAACATAATTCATATGCATATTTCTTGTTGACATTTTTCTTGACATCTTCCTATGTGTCAAATATTGTTGTAAAAATCAATGGATGATGTCATGCGAGTAGTGTTAGAATGTCAAATTTAATGCCATATATAATGTACACGTAGTATGATTGAAAAAAAAAAACTTCTTTATTTTTCTTGTGTAAAGTTGAAGAAAGAATATAGAAATTTTAATTCTTTTAATTTAATTTCATATTCTTTTTACTTTTAGGAAAGGTGAGTGCGCGTCATACGGTCATTGGCTCCCATAATAATCGTTATATTTATATATAAAACTCTTTGAAAAATGAAATACATATATTAAAATAAATAAAAATGTAACAACAATAATTACATTTTAATATTATTATATAAAATTATTTTAAAATAATTATTTAATTACTTACATATATGGATAAAAAAAAAAATTCTGCATTCAGTTGAAGTAATATAACTTCTAAATAAACCCTTATTTCATTAATTGATTTTCTAGTTGACGGCCTTTTCTTGCCGGCGTTTGCCGCCGGAAAAATCTGCTTGGATGGTTTTCTACTTCTATATGCACTTCGTTAAGCAAGTAAGCTTTCTTGTTTGTTCTTTTTTATGTTCTACTTTTTTAATTACTGATGATACTTAAACGCATTTTTCGGGGAGAGTTTTATATCACAGATCTAACAAATTTTCTGTGGATCTAAAGGAAATTTAAGGATCAGAAAAGATTTTGGTGGTCTGGGTTCGAAGTGTTACTTAGTGTGATTCAAATCTGAGTAAGTTACACCAGTGTTCAATTTTCAGCTGAAACAACGAGATAATGATTTTTCCTACATAAATTCTGATGCTTTGAGTTTGTGTTGGCTTAGATCTTTGCTCAATGTGAACGTTATGGTTGAATTTGATTTTTCTTTTGTTTTCTTATATTTGTTGAATTGAACTTGAAATTGTTTGACTATCTTGCAGAGGTGAGTGTTCCTTGAGAAAATATATTTCAAGTATGATTTCTTGCCTGATATGTTCTGGACTGTACAAGAAGCTCTTATGATTGTTTTTAAACTGGGATTTTAGTATCTGGTGGGAGGTCGAGCTTGAGATTAATCTGCATTTTATTAGGATTAAGTTAAAGATTGTTGTTTTATTCACCAATCTACTTTCCATATATATTGAAAATCAATTGATGTGATGACAATATAGTCACTTCGGTTGTGAAATTGAATTAGTTGTGTAAGGACAGTATTTATGGTAGATCGCATAAAGTTCAGGAAAGATGAATAATTTTTTTATTTGAAAATGTGCAGACTGTGTTACCATGGCTATTTTGAGTTTTGGACTCGGACAGTTACCCACTGTATGCTGCTTGTAGTTTACATTCAAGAATTTGGGTTTGATTTCTGAACTTTGAGATGGAAACAAACATAGAGGAAGCGCTCAGGTTTAAAGCAAATGCTGAGAAGAAGTTTGCAGAGAGAAATTTTGTCGGTGCTAGGAATTATGCTTTAAAAGCTCAGACGATCTGTCCTGAACTGGAGGGCGTTTCTCAAATGGTGGCAACTTTTGGAGTTTACATTGCTTCGGAGGCAAAAATTAATGGAGAATTTGATTTCTATTCAATTCTTGGTATGGATCCATCTGCAGACAAGTCTAAGTTGAAGAAACAGTACAAGAAGATGGCAGTTTTGCTCCATCCTGATAAGAATAAAACTGTGGGTGCTGATGGGGCTTTCAGACTTGTGTCAGAAGCATGGAAACATTTATCCAATACTGTTAAAAGAAGCTCTTATGATCACAGGAGAAATTTGTATGCCAGCCAAGCTACTGGGACCCGTGCTTATGACATTTATTCCAAGCTTGCAGTTTCTCATAGCAGACTTGACACATTTTGGACCGTCTGTACCACCTGTCACGTTCAATATGAATATCTCCGGAAATATGTGAACAAAAGGCTTTCTTGTAAGAATTGTCGTGGTATCTTCATTGCTGTTGAAACTGGAGTAGCCCCAATAAATGGTTCTTTCTCTTATGGTCCTAGCTCTTATGTGTCTGAGAATGGTTATGGAAGTCATGGTCGTGGAGCTGCATATATCCCAACAACCACTGGATATTGTGCTCCTAATGGAGTCTCAGGACATCATACTGGACGTGGAGCCGAGTATGTCTCCAATTTATCATTTCAATCTAACTCCTTTCCTGGATATTCTGTTGACGTTTTAGATCCTAATGGATCATCTACATCGTCCTTTAACTTTTATCAAGCGAATAAGAAGGCAAATAAAACAAAAGCCAATGGAAACCACCGCAAGGTAAAGGCTGCTGTTGATATTGTCTCCACCCCATGTACTGAATATAACAAAATATCAAGACCGAAGCGTGGTAGACCTGCCAAGAAGATAAAAGTAGACTTGACAAGCAGTCAGGCTAATGGACATGAAGAACTGTGCAAAGAAACTGTTTTGGAAACAAAAATGACCTCTGGAAATGGGAACTTGAAGCATAATTCTAAGCTTTACTCACCATCTGAGACTCCAATCAGACGCAGTTCCACTGCCCCTCCATTTGATGCTAGACAATTGTTAATTGATAAGGCAAGATCAGAAATCCGCCATAAACTTGAAGAGATGAGGTTGACTTCAGAAGCTGCAGCGGCAGAGGCTTTGAAGAAGAATACACATGCTGAAGTTCATAAATCCAGTGAAGCAGCCAAAATATCAGGTTCAATTGTTACTGGCCATCAAGCAGAACTGGAAAGAACTTTTTCAATGTCAATAACAGTTCCAGATTCAGACTTTCATGATTTTGACAAGGATAGATCAGAAGACTGTTTTAAGCCCAAGCAGATATGGGCCCTCTATGATGAAGAAGACGGTATGCCTCGCTTGTATTGTCTAATCCGTGAGGTCATCTCAGTCAGTCCATTTAAGATACATATTGGCTACTTGAGCTCTAAAACTGATAATGAATTTGGGTCAGTGAATTGGTTGGATTCTGGGTTTACCAAATCCTGTGGAAATTTTAGGGTCTATCATTCAGAAATTGTGGAGCAAGTCAACATCTTCTCTCATCTTCTTGGTAGAGAGAAAGCTGGTAGGGGTGGTTGTGTAAGAATCTATCCAAGAAGTGGTGACATTTGGGCTGTATATCGGAACTGGTCACCAGATTGGAACAGAACTACCCCAGACGCAGTGAAACACCAGTATGAAATGGTTGAGGTTCTGGATAACTATTCTGAAGAGCTTGGAGTCTGTGTCGCTCCTCTAATACAGCTAGTTGGATTCAAGACAGTATATCAGAGGAACACCAACAAGAATGCCATTCGGTGGATTCCAAGAAGAGAAATGTTACGATTTTCGCACCAGGTGCCATCTTGTTTACTTAAAGGCATAGACACTAAATTACCCGAAGGTTGCTGGGATCTCGACCCTGCTGCAACTCCAGGAAACCTTCTTGAGGGAAAAACTGGAGCTCATGACAATGTAATTCCTAATCGAGTACAGAACTCTTTCAAAGCTCCAGATCAACAATGTCTTGTGGAAACTGTAGATTGGGAAGAAAAAATCAATAAAACAAATAACTTTTCTGCAAGTCCTGATGACTGGTCCCCGGTAGTTAGCAAACCATGCATCGAAGAGAGAACTACAGTGGAGTGTCCTCAAGTCGGAGATTTCACCGAAACTCCAGTTGAGCTTCCTCAGACTGAAACAAGAGCAAAGACTTGACAAGAATACACAAGAAACTTCAAGCAATCTCAGAAGAGCATCTATATGTCATGTACGTCAACAGCTAAACAAAGTAGAGAGTGAAGTTCAATCCTTTACATTATTCTAACAGTGCTGAAATTGAAAATGTACAGATTTAGATACACAGCCTAGAAACTATCCTGAAGAAATTAGGTAATTGATGATACTGATCCATACCCCTTGGCTTCCATTGTTTTAGGTGGCTGTAACTCTGTTGTGCAATTTGTAATGGGAATTCTATTGACTTCTGGTTTACACAAATGTTTCTTATATTTGATCCTATCGAATAGGTAACGTCGTGCTCGAATTTTATTAGGAACTATTATCTGGCCAATTCAGTTAGTACCATAATTATTTTCTACTTGATTCTACTTTATCTTTCTACGAGTCTTTCCTTTAGAACTTGGGGACCGGTGTTCAGAAGCACGAGAAATAGCTTGTAACCAGGTGCGATAGTGGGATTCGGTAACATGCCCTGCGCCTCAACTCTTACGCAGCTGTGCGGTTAGATGTTGATTTTCTGGGTACAGGTTCTGTGGGATGCTGAGGGATTTGTGGTTGTGGCGTATACTCGTAGGCTTGCTTGCCGCTTTTCTCTGGAAGATGCTGAGGCATTAGCCTTGTGCTATGGATTCTCTTTTGCTGTTCAGAATGGCTTCAGCATTTATGGTGGAATTTGATGAATTACGAGTAGTTCGAGGCCTCGCGTCTATCAATAACTTCGCATTAAATGTCCTTCTAGTGATGTCGTACCATTTCTTTCAGAGACGGGATGTAGCTCGCGTCACTATATTTATTGTCTTACCTCTTATGCTATTTCTTCCCCAGTATGTCATAATTAGATTGATTGTAGCCATTTTATTTCATCATGTTTTCGCGGCATTTAGTTTCTTTAAGCTATGGATGCTCAGATTATTTCTGGAAAACTGTGTGGTAGAAAAAAGTTTGCGTGAAATAGGAAAAACATATTAATCCCGACTAATTTCAATATAAACAACTTACTTCCAGATTACTGCTTGGAACCATACGAAAACAGATTGATTTGTCGATCATATGTTATCGAGTTCACCATAACAGAGGTGCCATCAAAGTCAAGGAGTGGATATGAGGCTAAAGGCTATAGTTATATGAATAATGTTATATGTACATCTTTCATTACCACTTGGATAACATTCCCTCCTACGTGAAGAGAAAATCTGTGCAGTGATGTGATTGATGGGTTCAATATCAAGAGGGAAGATATTGACATGCGAAAAGAGTAAAGAAATGCCAAAGGGAGAGCGTACATGTAGCTTGATTGTAGTTATATAAATTCACAGTGCATGTAACTAATAGGATTTATTTAATTAAGGAATCAAAACTTTATAATTAACAAATATGAACAATGTCAAGTTATGTATTTAGGATTGAACAAGGTTATCCACATGAACTGTTGTTTGAACATTCTTGGCATCCCTTGAAACGAAAGATTCTTGAAAAATCCAATGTCTGGATTATAAGATACCGAAGTTCCTCCTATATACTTCACCAACATGTCCACATTCTTCAGAAAGGCATATAATCTGAAGTAATCCGAAAGTTGTTCCAAATTCCAAGACTCGTGCAATCCATACTCTTTCATCACCCAAATATACATAGCTCTGTCACGACAGCAGGCAGGCAGCTCCCTAGAACATCAACGTGACAATCCAACCAACTTCTTAAGGTACCAATGTCAGGACTTGGAATCTCTTGAAACGGTCAAAAGAATCCTGGCACGACTCTCATATACTTTCCCCTTTTGACTCATTCAGTGAAGTCTCCCACTCTCACCATAACCCCCAGGGAAGACCTTTTATGTAGTCTCTAAGGTGCTTCTCCGTACCCCGATTGTATATCTGAACATCTGATCTCCATAAACTCGTGCATGTTAATGTCTAGAAGTGCCCAGGAATTTCAAGATAGTAAATTATCTTGATCACCTCGTACTCTTTAGTAATTGTATGGAATTCGAATCCAAATATGAAAATCTGATATTTGAACTCTATGGACTTGGGGAACGCTTTCTAACCCTATAAAAGGATTGAATATGTATATGGAGCCAGTTAATAATGAAACCAGTTAGGCATAACAGGGTGTTGCATGAGCCAATCACACGAAATTCTGCCATGGAACTGGCAAAGGGTGTATAAATTTTTCTCACTATTTCAGTATCATCAATGTTGGAATTTTGATGCCATTTGTTTAGAAGTGCCCAGGAATTTCAAGATAGTAAATTATCTTGATCACCTCGTACTCTTTAGTAATTGTATGGAATTCGAATCCAAATATGAAAATCTGATATTTGAACTCTATGGACTTGGGGAACACTTTCTAACCCTATAAAAGGATTGAATGTGTATATGGAGCCAGTTAATAATGAAACCAGTTAGGCATAACAGGGTGTTGCATGAGCCAATCACACGAAATTCTGGCATGGAACTGGCAAAGGGTGTATAAATTTTTCTCACTATTTCAGTATCATCAACATCAGAAAATTCAACGTAGTGAAGCTTGGAAACTCACAATGGAAAAAGAGGCATAACCTTAGATTAATCAGTGCCTGGGACGCGCATATGAACCAGATGTGAATCATGAGACAAAAGGTTCCAGGATCGACAAGCAAACCTGTAATGGATAACAGATTTGATGGGCAGCCTACAGAGTATGTCGAGGGCTATTTCATGAGGCAAATAACCTAGGTGATCTTCTTCCTTATGAGTTATTACACTACTTTTTCTTGAATTCTCTTTGAAAATCCGTAGCCCAGATTGCTATCAGAAATCAAAATATTATAATAGAGATGAAATAGTACCAGATAAGCTACGGCAATAGATTATTACGAGAGTATTTGACTAGGCTTAAAACCATTCTAGCATCTGCTTGTTTGTGTCTGCCAGTCTTTTAAGGAATATTTTTAAAAGGGTGGTTTTCTCGTCAAAACTCTTTCTTTGAGTCTGCTTTCTTTCTTCATTGTTAACTAAGAGCATCTTTGCTAAAGCTTCACAAGTCACGTTAATTTTAAAAATAATTTTTTTTGTTGAATAAATTAAGAATAACTAAAAAGTTCCAGATATTACATCCCTACAAATACAAATAGAGTACTTATGAGCTGTAAAGTACTAATCAATTGACACAAGCAAGCCTGTAGATAAAAGACTCGAAGAGGCAGACCAGAGGTCGAAGGGATTAACCTTATAGCTTTAATGATCCTGCAGAACTTGGCCTTACATTTTGTTTCTTGCAAATTCACAGATTGGAAAATACCTTGGACAAGTATCCATGCCTGCTGTAGGATGATTCAGTTAAATCAGTTGCCAGAATGCATGCTTTCAAAGTCAAGAGAGAGGATATGATATGTACAATAATTTTTCAAAAACTCAATAGTCCACGTGTAAGTGGAGCAGACTACCATAAACAATATTGTTTAAGCAAGGAATTAACACCTTATAATTTACAGAAATCAACAAAATGTTTAGAGTTCTGTATGTAAAGTCTAGGATTGAATAACTGGATAAAGGCTACCAACATGAACTGTCGTTTGAAACATTTTTGGCATCCCCTGAAATTCGATATTCTTAAACATTCCACTGTCTGGATTATAAGAAACCAAAGTTCCTCCTCTGTACTCCACCAATATGTCTCCACTCTTCAAAAGGCATATAATACGAACTAATCTCCCAGCCAGAAATTTCTTCCAAATCTGATAAGATTTCTGCAATTCAGGACGAATAAACCTTGGGGAGTAAACTCCAAGAGTGAACTCCTTCACCCAAGACTCTTGCACTCCATATTCTTTCATCACCCAAATATCGTGACCTCCGTTACCCCCATACGAAGGCACGACAGCAGACAGGCAACTCCCTAAAATAGCAACATGGCAATTTATCAAACTTCTTAAGTTACAAGTGTCGGGCCCTGGAATCTCTTGAAATGAATCATCGGAGAGGTCAAAAGACACAATGATCCTGTTACGTCGCCCATTGTACTTTCCCCAGTGAGTCATCCAGTGAAGTCTGCCACTCACCAAAACTCCTAGTGAAGACCTTTTCTCAAGTTTGTAAGGTGCTTGCCCTATGCTTCTCCATTTATTGGTACCCAGATTGTAAATCTGAACATCTGATCTCCGTGAACTCATGTGTGTAAATCTGCGGACATGCCTAGGAATTTCAAGATTATACACATTCGGATAGTAAACTATCTTGATCACCTTGTACTGTTTAGTAATTGGATGGAATCCAAATCCAAATATGACAATCTGATTTTCGAATTCAACGGACTTGGGTAGCACTTTATAGTCCCTCGTAAAAGGATTGTATATGTATATGGAGTCAGCAAATAATGAATCAATTAGGCATAGCAGACCGTTGCATGAGCCAATCACACTAAATTCCGGCATGGAAACGGCAAAGGGAGTATCAATTTTTCTCACTATTTCATTGTCATCAACATCAGAAAATTCAACAAAGTGAAGCTGGTTTCGAATAGGATAATCAGAATGGAAAATAAGGCATAACCTTTGGCAAATCAGTGTCCGGGACATGTGCATATTAACAAGTTGTAGATCACGAGACAAGAAATGCCAGGATCGACAAGCAAACCTGAATTGGATAACAGATTTGATGGGCAGCCTAGAGAGTATGTCTAGGGCGATATCATGTGGCAAACAGCATAAGCGATCTAAGGGCTGATCTTCTTCTTCTTCCTTGTGGCACTTCCTTTTCTTGATCGCTATCTGGAAATCCATGACTCGTATCAAAAAAAAAAAAAAAACAAGAAACTTTGGCAGATAAGCTATATCTGTCGACGACCACAATAGTATTTGGCTTTGCTTTAAAACAATTTAGCAGCTGATTGTTTTGTCTTTGCAGAATATAATTACAAAGGGTAAAGAAAGGTTTCTCTTTGTTGTTTCTTATGAAAACGTCTTCTTTTGAGTTAAGAAGTCCTAAAGATTCCATCTTCCTTTCTATTTTATTATTTTCTAATTGGAGCATGTAATTTATTAAAGAATATTCCAAGATTAAAAAAAAAAAGGATGTGAAGAAGGAAACAAATTTCTAATAAACTACAATTATATCAAAATATCAAAATGAATCTAATTTTGGTAACAATTAAAATTGAAAANAAAGAATATTCCAAGATTAAAAAAAAAAAGGATGTGAAGAAGGAAACAAATTTCTAATAAACTACAATTATATCAAAATATCAAAATGAATCTAATTTTGGTAACAATTAAAATTGAAAATATAGTCGTTATTGGTCCCACCCGTCTAATAAAAGTCAATAATAACGACTAGTTTTTCAATTTTAATCCGATTTTAATCTATACCAAACAGGCTAATCTGACTAAATATAATTTAAATCAAACTCTATTTTAAAATTCTAATTAAAATCTATCTCTATATTCATATCGGTCAGTTTGCCTGGTAAGCTTAAAAACTAAAAAGTTTACTCAAAAGTAAATGTACTCCCTTTTTGGGGACACAATTGGGAATGATAACTTGAAAATCTAGAATATACAAATTGGCGATAACATGAACATTCCGCAATCATATTATCATACATACGGTAGAATATTGGAATAGACAACATATTTCAACTGTAACAACATATATGTGCAATTAGCACAACACCAATTCAAATTTATGAATAAGAAAATAAAATGGATGATGCCGAACAAGTTTATCGGAGGGTCGGAGGGTACGAGAACGACGACTTCCTTGAGAGTATACGCTATAAAGTACTAACAGATTGATGCAATTGGGGAAATAAAGAGTCAGACAGTCAGGCAGGCAGACCCTCAAAATCCCAATAGACTGAGCTTCACTGATCCTGCAAAACTTGGCTTTGCTTCTTGCAAATATCAACAAAATGTTTAGAGTTCAGCACGTTTAGTCCAGGAAGTCTACCAACTAGAACTGTTGTCTGAAACAATCTTGGCAATCTTGGGAGTTCCAAGTAGACTTTGTTAGTCCCTTGTAAAAGGATTGTATATAGTTACCCCTAATGACAAATCAGCTAAGCGTAAGAGGCTCTAAATTCTGGTAAGGAATCGGAAAAGGGTGTATCTATCTTACAATATCTGTCATTAACATCTCAAATTCAACAAAGTGAAGATGGTTTCAACACAATGAAAAAGAGGTACAACGAAATTCAACAAAGTGAAGATCTCCACTGCAAATTTTCCTTTTTTTTTTTTTTATATCATTGTAAACAATCATAATTGACACAAGATTTTCAGACTTCATGGAATCCAATCTGAGTTAAAATCTCTAGCTTTTTCAATTTTCTTGGCAAGAATGGTAGGCATTTGCAAGCCGACTGGGTAGCCAATGTGGGTGGCATGCAACAAATTTGACGATGATGGCTGCCCATCGATGTTAGAATCAAATGTCACTATCAAGCTTCATGGTAAAAAATACAAGAAATAAATTAATAGGAGTTAAGACATACGAACAAACTTTATAAGATGCTAAAGAAGCAAGCACATACATGACAAGACCCTAAAGGCAAAGACACAAGTTGCTTAAACAGAAAAAACTGCTCTGGTAATAATAAATTATTCGCATAGCACGAGAATATGTAATGCAAGTTTCCCCGATTACATTCAATAGGTGGTTCCAACTAAATCTCATAAACCACGCATGTAGGATTTATACAAAGGCATGAATATTGGATGCGTCCTCACTTTTATAATTTCTGACTACCAGGTTCAGCAGGCTCGACTACTTCAGCTTCAAAGGTTTCTGGGACATGCGAAGGGGGGTTCACTTGTACAGATGTTCCCCATCTGCCTGAAAGAGCCATGCGCATCATTTCATAGATCTTCCCTCCAAGCTGAGCTGGACTCTCAGGCTGCATCCAAATTATGGACATTTAATATATAAAATGCATCTCTTTTAGAACCCATAATTGTGCAAAATTAAATCAGTGGGTCGCTAATTATGGAGCTAAAACACAATTCGCCTCAGCTCAGGTCTTGCAGCCAGTGTTATTGTCCTTAAATATTAAAATAGAGTATAAACTATATAAGCACAGAACATAGACAAGGGGTGCAATTGATACTCACAGTGAAACCGCTAGAAACTAATGCTGCATCAAACAAAAGATCAACAGCCCTCAAGGCTTCCTCATCATTAGGACTACTCTTGCATGCAGCCTGCAAGATACATAAATAGAAAATTGGGATAAGAAAAATATGACATAGAAGGTATTATAGCTATAATTAAGTGACCGTACATTTAAGGTTTGGATGATTGGATGATCTGGATTGATCTCAAAAACTCTCCTGCTTCTCATAAATTCAAGGCTCGAGGTATCACCAACGGTCTGTGACTTCATCAGCCTGCAAGAAGTTCAGATAATATTGAGATTCAGAAGAAAAAATCAATCTTCTGAATCTGCAAGAATGAAAAGCTTTACCTCTCCATGTTAGCAGACCAACCAAACTTTCCAGAAGCAAGTACACAAGGTGATGTGCTCAAACGATTTGAGATTTGAACACTGGCAACTTTGTCGCCCAAGCGTTT
The DNA here is from genome assembly GCA_903798355.1 of Fraxinus baroniana. Classification (NCBI taxonomy): domain Eukaryota; kingdom Viridiplantae; phylum Streptophyta; class Magnoliopsida; order Lamiales; family Oleaceae; genus Fraxinus; species Fraxinus baroniana. Next base: position 3,519 of record CAIGRO010045077.1, on the reverse strand, counting down.
CTTAATCCACTCACAGGTTTGACCAAACTCCTGCTTTATCTCCTTTTCCTTTTCTTCATTTTTATCGCCTACAAAATTTATATCAATAGGGTGTCAGGGACTCAGGAATACCAGAGATCAATGTCCTGCAACAGCACATATTGAAGAAAGAGAACAATTCCAACAAACCATCTGGACACCAGAACAACGGCTTCAATCAATTTTCAATGAACATATCATGGCAGTTATCACATTTCTACAGTTGCACAGTAGCCTTTGCATTTTCTAAAGACCATATGATCATAATTTACTTTATTTCGTGTGCGTGTATATCTTATATATAATCTCTTAAAAACTCCTGCTCCATTGAATTTTTGACATTGGTTTGGAGTAACATCTCCACCTGTGAAGATGCATCTTACGGTTGACTCTAATGATCTTGCCATAATAGCATTTTGTCCGGATATGAATATTCTTGATAGATTATTTATCAGTAATTCTTTCGAAACTTGTGACCATATCCTGATATACAATTCAATTCAAGAATCACATGTTTTATTTGCACTGTATCAAATGATTTGACTGCTGATTAGACAGCTATCATTTCCAATAAAGGACTTTTGAACACGAATAATCAAGCCACCAAACTGAATCAGATTATTATGGATCACAGAGCAGGCAATAATTACATGAAGTAACAAGAAACATTCACTATCATGCTATTTCCAAATAACTTGAACAACTAAAAGGTCCCAATCCCACGAAAGTAATCCTTAGTTGCTGCAGCAGAAGTTATAACCATTACCGGGGCAGGAACTAAAGACATGATGTGAGTTCGGTTTGCTTTTCAAATTTTTTCATTCATATATATGATGTTAGGTGATAAGTAAGGCCATGTGTTTCCAAAACTTTTAGCTGTTAATAAATGCAAAGATTAATTTGAGAAAGAATTGCGGCAGCAGCTTTAATTGGGAAGTTAACATTAACATGGTCAACAGTAAAAAGGTTAAAAATGTCTGAATGAGACTATGGGTAGTAATTAACAAATAAAATGAGAAGGTCCCAATAAACTAACCAAGATCTAGATCTTCTTTGCTAATGTCAACAAAGTTTTTCTCCTTGTACGATTTAAGGTTTTGGATGGCGACCTCGTCAATAGGATCCACTAGAAATAGTACCTGCATGAAAGAAAATATATTGATTATAAATCATGAAAAAATAGAAAAAAATAGACGAGAGAGAAAAATTAGTCAGCAAAGAATGCATACTTCAATATCCTTTTCAACAAGTTTCTCCAGGAATGGTGTATTCTTCGCACTTGTTACACTATCAGCAGCAATGTAATAAATATCTTTCTGATCAGGTTTCATGTTCTCAACATACTCATCCAAACTAATTGTATCTTCCTCACTTTGAGAAGAGAAAAATCGTAGCAGGGGAGCAATGCGCTTGTGGTTCTCACGATCTTCAATGCAGCCCAACTTTAGGTGTTTGCCAAAATTCTCCCAAAACCTTGCATAATCCTGTACAAGAAGCACCGTGTCAACTAAGAAGGCAAGTGGAAAAAGAAGAAACTAACCAATTAAAAAGGTCAGGTGACGTTTTCTGGACTTGGAAAAATGATAAGAGAAACAACGTAAGATAGTAGATACGTACGTCTCTATTCTCACTCATAGTTATGCCCAGAATCATATCAAATGCCTTACGAACCAAACGCTTCCTCATAATGCGCACCTTAAATAACAAGCAAAGAATAATCAGAACAATGACTAGAAAAAGGAAATTAGTACAGTACCCAAAAACAAAAAATGATTTAGCTCCTATTCTTACAATTCGACTTTCTTGAAGAATTTCTCGTGAGACATTCAACGGAAGATCGTTCGAGTCGACAACACCTTTGATAAAGCTTAAATATCGAGGAAACTAATCCATACACAAGAAAATGGCAATCTGTTATCAATAGTTTGAGAATGAACATCATAATTGGGAACAATTAGATTTGTCTCACCAATTCACCATCGAAATCATCTGAAATGAAAACCCGTTTGACATACAGCCGAATGTTCTTTGTCTTAGGGTTGACAATATCATCCTTCCCAGTCGGTGCAATGGATGGTACGTAAAGGACGGACCTAAACTCCACTTCACCCTGCCAGAGTAAATGACGCCTGTTATTTAGAAACTTGAGAACCAACCACAAACTCCTTTTAAGAGCTTAATCCTTCTTGAATTATTTCAAATGCCGGAAAGATTATTTATTATCAAGCCTCCGGGGTACATTACCAAACTCTACACAACTAACTACTTGGAAATATGCTGTAAATTGGGAAATTAGATATTTATCAAACTGAAGCACATCAAGATACAGAGTAGACTCTACTTAAATTTTCAGTTAAGTTCCAAATCATTATACCTCAGTTGTAAAATGTGAAGAAGCAAGAGGTTCCAAGTATTCATTAAAGGTTTTCTTGTAAAACTCATTGTACTCCTCTGTAGTGACATCCTTGGGGTTACGAAGCTGCGTTAAACAGAAACATTACAATTTAGTTATACTTAAAAATAGCACTTAATGACTAAAGTAGAAATAGAATTTCAATAGCTCACCCATATTGGCTGAGTCTCATTCGTAAGCTCCCAATCCCAATATTTCTCAACTACAGTTTTTGTCTTCTTCTTCTTCTGCTATAACAAGCATCAAAATATAGTCAACGCACGACTTTTAATTGATTACATAATTCTTCCATATTATAAGAAGTCAGTAAGCTTGCAGTAGACTACCTCAGTTTTCTCATCTTGATCATCCTTCTTAGCGTCAGCTGGATCCTCGTCAACCTCGACCTGGAATGGAGCCAGTATGAGAGGAATATAGAAACAGAAGTATGATGCTACTACGTGACAAAATTGCGGGTGCTCGGTAAGTAAACTGTATCTACTTTTTAACATAGGGACGTTCGTATAGTGGTAGGGATGGACATTTCACCCAGAACTGAATCTCCCGATCCGAAACCGAATCGGAACCACAGGTTCTTGTCCGGTTCTCAAAAAAATAAATTAGGAACCGAAACCGAGAATCGATTGGTCCGTCCAGGCTCTTGGTTCCTGCACTAGAACCGTGGGTACCCGAATGAAACCGAATTTTTATAATTATTTATTTACAATTTATAGGCTAGGTAAAAAACTATAAAACCTAAAAATTCTAATTTGTGTAGTAATTAATCTAAAACTCTAACCCTAAGACATCAAGACTGGCTCATCTTTTTCCATCTCGTCTTACATCATATTGTTGCATTTCAGAGGCTTATACATGTTGATCTTTAAAATTTGGATTGTTTATGAATCTAAAGGTTCAAGCTAGGTTGTGGTGTAAGTTGATGAAACAAAATGTTTATTTTCTGCAATTCAAGCCTTTTACTTTCTTGCATTATTTACAAACTTAAGTGATTTTTTTATCATGAGTTCGTGATTTTGTTTTGAACTATAATTTTTCGTTTTTCATTCAAACAAAGCAAATAGGTGAACTGTAATACCCCCAACCACGAA
>CAIGRO010045068.1:0-26137 GCA_903798355.1 Fraxinus baroniana | reverse complement strand
CCTTTAGTAAAAAGAATCACAAACTTTTCCATGGATAGCAAAGGGACGAGTAAGTCCATTTTTACTTTGTTATAGTGGGAATAACGTGCCATCTCAATAGACACATGATGGGAAATTCTTCATGACATACCTTTACCATTTTACATGCCTGTTATATTCATTTGGCCAAGAATATGTTTGGCATTAAAGTTGCTCTTTATATATATAAATTAACCCTAACTCGTGACAGATCGAGTTTTGAACCAACTTTTTTTATTTTTTTTAAGTAGCTCATGTCTAAAAAATTGCAGTTTGTGTAAAAAAATACAGCTGAAGTCGTAACATCAAATTCAAATCCACCATTGACAAAGGCACAAAGCATTTCAATTTCTAAAATTACTTGGTCTCTCTCATTCTCTTTCTCGACTCGACAGCTTCATCAATAAAACTATATAAACATCTCCTCTAACTCTTGTCAAATTTGGTACGATTAAGGTATGGATATTTTTCACCGATGTCATCTTCTCATCATTAGAAGCATCTCCTTTGCTTCAAGGTACGAATAAAATCGAATATTGTAATATTTTGAAACTAGGCGAGGCACTTATTTTCAAGAAATTATCTTTATTTTTATTTTTATCATTTGTAATATGATATTCAAGTTGATTTTCCACCGGACGAGGTAAATTCTTTACAACTGGATATTGAGTTCGAACCACGTCTTTCCTCCCTTGAATTCTTAATTTTAGGTTTAGGAAGCAATATTGGGATTCTTGTTTAAACACTTCTTTTTGCAGTTAATCGGGTTTTGGTAGAATTCATGTTAATTTTCAAACGTGGTTGCTCATTTCTAGTTGCTTGACTTTCATAATCAATTTTACTTCACTCTTGAAATACATTCGCTTAGTATGTACGTAATTATTTGTTAATTATAAATTTGTTATTGATACTAATTTTATCCCAAATGAATTTTTTAGAGCGTCGTTGTCTCGTCAACATATTGTTGGAAATACTTTATGAAGAGAGCTTGCTGAGCAAATAGATCTAATTTATAAATATTATATTTCAAGTTCTCGACAGAAGCAACTTTAACAATAATATCCTTTAAAATCTTTTTCCTATATATAAATTTGCCCATATTGACTTGCTCAAGATTCAGCCAATTTAACCAAAATTCTGAATCCACCCACCCTGTCAAGGGATATATATCACATATCGATAAATGATGTTGACACAAACAAATTAATAAAGATTTTGGGCTACTCCTCTTAACAAGGTTGACCTTTTAAGATGAACCTTAAATCTTAACATGGTATCAGAGCCCATTAAATTTCAATGAGTAATTCGATTCCGTTAAGACTCTAAAATGAGCACATGAATTTCAAAATTGGTCTGCTCAAATGAGCCACCATCTTGCGAGAGCGTGTTAAAGGATATATATCCCACATCGATAAATGATGTTGACACTGACCAATTAATAAAAATCTTGGACTATTTCTCTTAACAAGATTGACCTTTTAAGATGGAACATCAATTCTTAACACACCCTTACTTTCGAGCAAGATGAAGATGGCCATACGTTTATGAGGCGCCGCGAGCACAAGACCATTATACTAAACACGTAAGAGATAATTGCTGTGACAGTCCGAGAAAAATCTAAATTAACTTAAAAACATGTCGTGAAATTGGTGACTTCGGAATTACGACGACTAGAATACTGAAGAGGTACAAGGATTTCTAGCAGAAAAGATCATGGACATAGCTAGGTTTTTTATTCGTAGGAGTTAATTAAGATTACAATCCTCCATTAATTTCCGTGTGAATGACACTGGAACCAAACACAGCCCTCTTCTTTGTAGATCAACTCCTTTTTCTGCTCCCTGTATGTGAAGCAAGTTCTGCGCACAAGTTAACACATAAGTAAGCAAATCACAGTAGTAATTTTCGATATAATATAAGCTTTAAATTTAAATTCCTCATGAATAAGAAAATATACACGATCTCTAAGTAAATAAGTTTCAGTCTGTTAGTCTGGATATGCCCAGAAAGTAATTAGAATAAGTGAAGAACCTGAATTTGATCTTGAAGGACGTTGATAGAAATATGAGCCTCCAGAAGCACTGAAGCCGTGTCAGTCTGCAAGTGGACCAAAATTTAAACTCAATATGAAATAACTTAATTCACGAGAAATCTTAATGAAAATAGGAACAATTATGCTACTTGTGCATCTGGGTGTCAAGCACACTAGGGCTCGACAATTATTTTATTACATGCGAGCATCCCCTATGTTAGGGGGTGTCAACCTATATGCACAAATAGCAATATTGAAATAGGATTACTAAGACAATTGAGATATTTTCTAGTCAATATCAGCTTGAATATAAGTTGATCAATGTATAAAAGACGATCATCGATATTTGATATGGTTGTAAATAGATTAGATATGGACCGAATTTGTTCATATTCAATTCGATAAGAATAATTATTCGATCTGATCCGATAATTCAACAAATATTTGATTATTAAATCCATATCCGATTTGCTATATTATCAGATATTTGAAATTGAAGAAATTATGAAAATAAAATTAATATTGAAATTAACTTCTTCTTTTTTTCAATTCTTACACTGACTCTAATAATTATAAAATTTTCAATTTTTTTAACTTTTAGCCAATTGGATTGAAAGACACAAAAAACCAATTGTATTGTAATATTATATAAATAGTTATTTATATTTTATTAAATTAATCATTTTTCCTATTTTTTTACTAATTAATAAAAAATTATAACTCTCCAAATATTTCAATTGACACTACTATGCTTCTTTTTTTATTGAATATATTTATTTTGTTAAACCTTCAAAACTGTATTTGGTACTATAATTTGTACGTATTATTAAATAATTTTTAGATTAATTAGAAATTTAAAATAATAAAAAAAAAATTACTTTTTTTTTTCATGCATAGACGAATTGGCACTATTATGCTTTTTTATCGAATATATTTATTTTGTTAAAGTTTCAAAACTGTATATGGTACTATAATTTGTACGAATTATTAAATAATTTTTAGATTAATTAAAATTTTTAAATAATATTAAAATAATAAAATATTTTTTTTACTTTTTTTTATGCCTAGACTTTGTCTAGACTTGTCGGCCCGAAACTTTCATGCCTCACCACGCATTATACTTCTTTGAATAGTGTACATGAGGATTGACTTTCTTTTATGTTTTAAATTTGATGGCTTTTTATTTTAAATTTCTTTATTGTCTCATTTATTTATTTTAGTGATAAATAACATGTTTTAAAAAATATTTAATCGACTCAACTATTTATAATAAATCGGATCGAGTTGTTTTGGTTCAAATTGACATATATTCATATTTGATTCATTTAGTTAACAGATTATTGGATCCGGATCTTGATCGAGTTATCAGACTAAGATCCTAAATCTATCTTCCATTAATATTATCGAATTCAGATCAAAATTCAATCAGTTAACAACCCTAGTTATCGATCAGTAACAAAAAATGCATATGCTCAAATGTTTTTATGTACTACTATTTCGAGTTCAACATACTAAACATATATGCATGTTAAGTTATAGAGTCTAATTATTTTCGTTGTACGGAATTAGTACGCGAGTCGACCTTCATAATGAGATTGTCTTGGGGATTGGAAGGGGCAAAGAAGCTCCTTCTCACTCTCGACCAAAATTTTATTAAGGATAATTTTGTCATTTTAAATATCGATTTTACCCTAGTTTGTTTTATAAATAGGGAGCTATCGTTAATTTTTTATATTACCATCATAAAAGAGATATTTGAGAAGATGGAGTGTGTGTTTCTTCTCTTATAAATTTCTTTTTATCACAATGGATTACTGCAGCGGCAAAAGACGACGTAGTCTCACATTGAGACGACTCTTTATAAATATTGCGTGTTCTTGAGTACCAATTTTTCATTCTGCAAATTGATTTCTCTAGATGAAATAGAATTATAGTTTCTAATTCTCAGCAATAAAGTCCTATTGATTCATTACTGTGTATCAGAACCACACCTTGCCGTATGGAGAAACTAGCTTCTGAAGGGCTGTGATCTTGTCCGTCAACTTCTGGCTTCTCCGTGTTGGCACCTAGAGTATACAAATTAAACAACTTTGCTTTCTATTAACATTATCAAAACTCCTAATAGAGTTTACATACCCTTCGTTTTATGATTTTGTCTCCCTCCATGTCTTCTCGAAAGAACATAGCTTTCTTGAATTTTTTATCAGTAGCCTCAACTGAACGTTTTCTTGTATTTTGTATGGGCAGCAATTCCTATAAACAAACATATCAACTAAAAATATTAGACTGAGAAGAAAATTGTGCTCACCAGTATGAATCATTGTATTCTTAATAATAACAAAGTTTTGGTCCAACTAAGGCAAACAACTATGGGATTAATTATTGTTAATGTTAAACATAGAAACTACAAAATAATCATTGTCGAAATAAAACAAGAAAAGGTATAAGAGGATTTGTTTTGCTTTTAGACTACTATGAGAACTACAGCCATAAAAATGAAAAGAATTACTTACATAACTAGAAAAACAAGGAATTAATCGCAGAAAATCATGAAAATAATATGAAAGGACGATGAAATATATGGAATTCATATGCTTAGATACATAGAAATTTCAATCAAACATGCCAGAGAGTGTAAGATTTCCATACATTTTCACTTTGCTCAACTGGAAGAGTCTTGCCAAGGGACACCGGCGGCTGAAAAATATTATTATTGTCAAAAATGGGCATTGAAATCGAGTGAGTTTTTTCTACAAATGGAGGGCAATCTAGTCTTTCTATTGGCATTGTCAACGGCAGTCCTGAAAAATAAACATGTAATTAAGTGCACAAGATTCAACATAAGCAGGTTCTCTCCTAAAATTAATGATCCATAGGGACATTGATCGGACCTGATATATAGTCGACAGGTAATTGAGAATACATACTAACTATTTCACCAAACCGACTATGCTGATTTTGAGCGTCTAAATCCATCCAAAAGCTGCTGTCAAAGGAATTCCTGTTAATTTGGAATAAGCAAACTAGTAATTGACCAAATGTTGATTTAAATGAATACCAAGAATTTAACAGTATGTGACTTACAAGTTGTTGTCTATCTGTTCAGGAATAATATTAGAGATGGCGTCGTTGTAGCCTGCTATTTGAAAATATATTTGAAAAGTGAATTTCATTACAGAAATTAATGCAAGTACTAGGATTTAGTTTGAGAAATACCTACATTTTAAAGTAATGTAAGCAACTTACCAGAGCTGTAAAGATGTGAAGACACCTGAGGGAAAATGGCATTCTTCATATTTGAAAATTTGACAATCTTTTGTATACCTAAAAAGGCGAAAAAGCTAGTCCTCGATGTGCACAAACTAAACCTTATTCTCGTTAATAGGAACTCCTAAGGTTTTTTTTTCAAAATGTTTAACGATTGTCCTTTTATTTTATAGGAGTTGTACAAGTGTAGTCGTAGGTTTAAATGTTAAATTAATGCATGGCAGGAAACTAGACAAAAGAGTTCAATTTCGAACACAACAAGGACGGCTCTAATTAATTTGGAAAATGTTTGGTAAACTTCATTTTCAAGTTGACTCTTGTAGGGATTGAGGATAAAGAACAGATTTTTGAATAGACAATAAAAGACTTTTGAGAAAAGATGAAATTTTTGTATCAGTTAGGCCGAGAATATTTTTAGTACGATTCATATTTATAATGCAAAACCAGATTACCACAATTCAGATTATATAATGTTGGAGTATTTAAACTTTGGAATCTAAAAAAAATCAATAATTCCACACAATCAATGGAATGTTTGCTAAAATGGAGTGGGTACGTTATTTAACAAGTTAATTGTGTGAGTTGTCCTAAGTATTGTGTTCGATACTATATATCAAACATCGTTATATTTTACGAGAGAATCTTACATCACTTAAATATGAAACCAAATAATAAATATATAAGAGATTAAGCTACTCCTCATAGTAAACATATAATGTGAGATGCAATAAGAGTAGCATATTTATTTTATACTCGATAAGTACCAATACGCATACTCACATGAGAAATTCAATCCATCCAAGTCTCAATAAACAGTTGAATTTCAAAATTGAGCATGATCAAACAAGCCACCGTCTTGAAATGTCATGTAAAAATATCCCATCCCTTAAATGAAAAGATTAATTAATCAATATATAAAGATTGTGATGACACCTCTCAATAAGATTCATTTTTTAATGGGAGCTTGAAAACTCAATAGAGTAAACTTAACTGAAAAATCAATGGTTGGACATTACTAATAACATATTTGGTATATTGGAGTGGAAGACACTGATATTCAGACAATTATAAAATTTGATATGCATGCATGATGTTTGACCTAGTTTACATTTTAATACAATATATCTTGTTTACATTTTAGTAACTGATTATTTTGTCTTCCTCACCTGGTTTTTGTTGCTTGTTTTAGTATATTGCTCAATGTTTGTCGACCTCTTCACCATATCAAATTAAATTGGCTTAGTTTATCCCTTCGGAAACTTATAGGGCATCTCCAGATAAGTAGTATTTATTAGCATTGTTTATAAATCGAGTCCAGCATTAAACCAGAAAAGATTAAAAGCCAAAATTTTCGATTTGAGTTCTTTTTACCTTTTATTTTTACTTAATTGAATGGTCCGAGCTCGAGTTTTATCTTGATTTTTATTGATACCGTTTTCAATCTATAACCAGACTATTTTCTATTTTTCAGTCGGAATAATGCCTGTTTTGGTCAATCTTTTAAAACATTGGTAAGTCTACATCATTGGGTTTACATTTCTGTGTACACTCGATTCAAATTTCAATCATGTATCGTCACGTGACACAATGTAAAAAATGATGTAAAAAAAAAAGATGTACACTTGACACGATTGATAGGATAATTATTATATGCCATGGATAGGGATTTTCTGTTGTACAATCTTGTATTTTATGCCCTGTTTTCTATAGTTGACTATAAAATCTTTGTTAAAATATTGAGTAGCAGACATATTTTGTATGGAAATATGCTAAACAAATCAAATATAGGCCAGTTCATGTACATCCAAATTTCCAATATGTTTGACTCGTGAGGAGAGTCAACCAAATAAATTATTATTTAATTAACAAACAAATATGTTTGTTGGTATTTCTACCGACCAATGAACCATGCAGGCCATAGCTCATAATTAAATTAGCTAACCAAATATTAATTATCATAAAAATGTATTTATTCACTAATCGCCAACTGTCACTAATTGAGTAAACACAACTTATGGGCACGGTCTTGTTCAAGTGTTTGGCATAATTGTGTTTGATGTTACAAATGAAAGTTAATGTGGGCTTCTTTTGATATGGTTTGTAATTTACACGATTGTAGGCTAACGCAGCGTCGGGGATGGCTGCACATGATGAATGTAAGTTGAAGTTTTTAGAACCGAAAGCAAAAAGAACATATCGATTTATAGTTCTCAAAATTGATGAGAAGCAAAAGCAGAAAAAGTTGGTGAACTAAGTGAAAGCTATGAGGATTTCACTGCAAGTCTTCTTGCTGACGAATGTCGCTATGGTGTATATGATTTTGATTTTGTGACAGATGAGAACTGCCAGAAGAGTCGAATCTTCTTTGTTGCTTGGTAACATAACTCCATTTGTTTCCTCAGGACAATCTTTGAAAATGTGGATTGGATGGTACTAAATACGAAAAAATAAGTTAAATACTGTCCATTACACTATTGAGTACAAACGATCCCTTTTTCCTTAGTTCAGTGTGGCTCTTAGACTTACTGTAATTTATTCACCACTGCAGGTCGCCAGATGCATCGAGCTAGGGTGAGAAACAAAATGATTTATGCCAGCTCCAAGGAAAGGTTCAAGAGAGAGCACGATGGTATCCAGGTAGATTTGGTTTACTATTTTAATAATATCTTACATTTTCGACCAACTTTGAGTCTTTGACCGTTGAAAGTTTACATATAGATAAAAATATCCTTAGTCAATGAAACTTTAGTGTAGTGTATATAAAATTATTTGTAATATAGAAAAAAAAAAATAGATGATGAGCAAACACAGACCGTCGTGTAAGATATATGGCTTATTTATGAAGATAAGGGTCCGTTTGATAGTTTAGAAAATTAGTGGAAAAGAAAAATATTTTCTAACTTTAACCAATTAAGGGGGTTTGATAGCACAAATTTTCCTGGCAAAATGTTTTCTACCTTTATCTTGGTACAATCATTTGATGCACAAAATTGAAAATATTTTTCACCTTTTTTTTATATTTGCAATGACAACAAATTCTAGATATAATGGTAAAAAAAAAAAATCCACTTTTATTTAGAACTTCCATGCAAAATAAAGTCAAAAAAAATTCAAATTTTTTTTCTCAAATTTTTGTTTTTACGATTGGAACAAATTTTAGACCCAATGGTAGAATAAATTATCACTTTAATGAACAAATTTCATAAAAAACGAAGCCAAATGAACACCAAACTTTCAACATTTTCCTTGAAAAATTATACCAATCAAATACAATTAATTACAATTCCCAGTAAAACATTTTCTAGGAAAATCAATTCCCTGTAAAATATTTTCTTTCCACCTATTTTCCACCATTGCAATCAAACGAATCCTTAATTATCTTTCAATATTTTCCATGGAAAATTATACCAATCAAACATAATTAATTGCAATTCCCAGCAAAACAATTTCTAGGAAAATCTTTTCCCTGTAAAATATTTTCTTTCCACCTATTTTCCACCATTGCAATCAAACGAATCCTTAATTATTTATATGTAACTTTAAATATTGTACATACGTGTAATGTACATGAGGATAATATTTAAAATGAGATAATCTAAATCCGTCCGTAATTTAAGATTAAAGTAGGGATCTTTAATTATAATCACTAGTGGGGTTCATTACATTCTACATGAAATAATCTTATTCAAATTGTTAATTATGTGACTATTGGAATGAAAACACTTTATATATAATTTGATTATATAGGACATGAACGTGATTAATTATGAATCTCTAAAAAAAAATTGTTTTCACAAAGATTATTCAATTTTGATCAAGGATGATCATATATGAATTGGTCTTAATTCCAAGTAATTGATGGACTTATATTTATTAAGTTGTGTTTTTTGATGTGTCGGATAGATGCAAAACAGTAATGTCAAATTCTTGATACGTTGAAAATAAAGTGAGATAAATTGCTGATAACATTAATATACAAGAAGAGATCCATTCCTTTGTAAAAAAGTAGATAGAGATAGACAGCTCTCGTAAGTGTTGATTTGGGACTTGAATCATAAGAACGCTCAATTGTATGATTAGATCATTAAGGGTGTGTTTGATAACACACTTTTTCCATGGAAAATGAATTCAAATTCCATTTTCCATCTTTTGTCATGTTTGATATGCTAAATTTTCTATGGAATTCCTTTTCCTTCTTTGGCTCACACGTGCACTTTTTCCACTTTTTGGTTGAATTTGTTTTTCCACCTTTTTGGTGGGAAAATGGAATTCCACTTTTTTTTTTTTTTTCGCAAAAAAAAAAAAAAATCACTTTACCGAAAAATTTTCATGTAAAATAACGTCAAACGAATAATAAACTTTGATTAAAAAAATGATTTNTTTTTTCGCAAAAAAAAAAAAAAATCACTTTACCGAAAAATTTTCATGTAAAATAACGTCAAACGAATAATAAACTTTGATTAAAAAAATGATTTTTTTAGGAAATTAAAAATTTTCGTTTTTTTTTTACTTTTTAGCAATGGAAACAAATTATATAACCAATTGTGAAAAAAATAATCACTTTAATAGACAATTTCATGTAAAACAAAGTCAAACGAACACAAAATTTAAAAAATTTCCAAGTGAAAAATTATACTAATCAAACACACTTATTTAACAATTTCCTGAAAAACAAGTTCTAGGCAATATTTTCCCTGAAATTCATTTTCTTTTCACCCATTTTTTATCTTACCAATCAAACGGACCCTAAATATATTATTCATTAGAGGTTCGATGGGACTTATGAAGATATAATTAAAGAGGTTTACGGATAAATACTAACTTTAATTACTATGGTTTATGTGGGGATTAATCTATATAAAATGACTAAATTAATTGACAATTCAAATCTCTTGAAAACAATTTGTTTTATAATTTTAAGATTGCAATTCCAAATTTTTAGTAGAATAATTTGGAATTAATAATTTTGACGTATTAATTGATTGTCATCATTATTGGATCTTAAAATTATAACGTCCACAGTTCATCTCGTCGACTCCGTTAAAATTATATGAACATTATTTTAGTTGGGCTGAATCAATTAATTCAGAGTTATGAATTTTGAACTGATTTTCACACTTTAATTAATTGAATTAATTTTATTTTAAATAATATTATTATTATTATTTAAGTAATTTGAAATTATACAATGTGATAATGATCACACTATTCCATTTAAATTCAATCACACGTAGATAAGGATAAATAATTAAAAGTTGACTATTTTAAATTAATTTTGAATTGTTGAAAATTTAGTTATATCTGATAAGAGGATATACGAGAGAAAAGTTTTCTCCTAGTAAAGTGGTGCCACCTCATCCTAGTATTGGGGTTGGTTTTGATTTTTTTAGTTAAATTTTTAATTAAAGAATTAAAATGAAGTTATATTTATAGATATTCAGAAGTATGATAGAGATTTGCGTGGAATACTTTTATAAGGGTTCTTTCTTTTCTTCTCACAATAAACAATAAAGTGGAGCTTTTGGGAGTTCGACGGTTACAAAGGAGAAGTTCGAGATTTATAAATATATATAAAAAAAAGGTTGAACCCCGTCCCGCCCCGCCCCTAGAGCATTGTGGAGAAAATAAATCTTGGGATGTGCCTCGTAGGCCAGGGTACAAGAGCTAACATACTGGTGCCTACAAGAAGTCAAATTCCAAATCTTGTTAGAGACAGAAATCGAACCCTCACACTTTGACTGTCAGCTCAGCTGAGACGAAGTTCGAGATTTATATCTTAGACAATCGATGGTATAATTCTCCTATCTTCAGCTTATTTCTTTCTTTTTAAAAATGGTTTCCAAAACCTATAGTGCCATCATCAAATTCAGAACTAAGGGCTAGCGTATCAACTGGAGTCGAAGCAATTGCCATATGGTTAACATAAAACTTAAGATTAATGGAAGAGGAAAGGAAAGGAAAATGAAATGGAAAAGGACTGTAAAAAGGAAAACTTGGGGTTTGGGTACCCAAAGCAAAATTAACGTTGAAATAATATTATCACATCACTGTCTATATATTTGGTAACGTCGGTCAGCGCGTTGACTTATCGACCATCATTACGTAATCATCTAACAACACATCCACCATCTCAACTTTTATAATTCTGTATATATTAATCAATTATGAATAATTTCAGCTCTGTGATTTCCTATTTCAATGCATGAATCCCGTTTCGCATTAATTGAATATGGGTCATGGGTGCGAAACTATTCCAGCTCTATTGGAGTGTTCGGTTTTAATTTGGATGCAATTTTTATTGAGGAAAAGCGATTTTCGATTATCTTGCGGTTCTGTTTAATGATGCAATTGATCAGGATATGATCTTATGAAAGGTGAGTGTTTTTTTTTTCTGATTCAGTTTCTGATCAATTTTTATTGAGTTTTTGGGTTTTTTGATATTTGTGTGTGTATTTTGGAATAATTGCTAGCTTTTGATGCTGTATATTTGTGTTGCTAAAGATGATATGATGATGATGATGATGACTGGTATTTATTACCTTTAATGGGGGTTTCTATATTGGACAATTCACTGTAAAATGTCTTTGATTTGATAGTTATGGTTATGAACCCAGAAGAATGGACACAACGACACATGATTTTCAAAAATGTATGTAACATATGGAGGGCAGGGACACGGAGAGGACAGGGACACGCTACCACAGCTTCATAGATTATGAAGTTTATTTGTTTTGAGTGTTCACTGCATATCTAACCCTTCAAGATTTTCCACTTTCCTCTACGAAATCCAGCTTCAATGTTATCGGTGAAGGTGTTTCTAATTTCTCATTCTAGGAGTAGCTCTCCAAGGAAGATAAAATTTTGAGTCTTTGACCATCTATAGGATGAACAGAATGTTCTTCTCTAATGTTGAGATCATTTTTCTTATGCAATAATTTGTTTCCGATCCGAAGTTAGACATCATTTTCATTGTTGTTTTGGGTTGTTTTCTTTTAATGCATTTCAAAAATCCCAATCGAAAACAGTTATCATTTGCAGCTTGAAAACTACCTTTTGAAAGTGACACTGAAATTTATATCTCTAGTTGGCGTTTCTATGTCAAATTTGTTCTTAATATGAACTATACCATGTGTGGCGGCATCCTCTATTGCATTTATTGTTATTCTAATTAATATATATTCAGCATCAGTCGTTATGTGAACAAATAGGACTTAGTGTCCAGTCATGATCTTGGAGTTGTGATTTCATTCGAGCTCTCGACCATATTCTGGGTGCCTTTTGTCTTTTTCTGTGAGCTCTATTTGTTTTCTTGAAGATGTAAATTTGATTTAATGCATCAGACAATGTAGTTGTCCCTCTCCTAGCCTTTTTGCACTCCTTCCAACTTATTCTCATAAATAGGTTTATTTGAATTAGTGTCGTATAATTTGAGAGCAGTTAATTCATTTGTGCAGTTCCCAAGTTTCAGGAGAGTAAATTTCTGAATTCCTGTGAAAGAGATGGGAACAAAACCACAAGTAGAAAGTGTAATCGCTCGTCTGATGAGTCTTGATGAGCAGCAACCTCTGCATCCTATCCATAAACGACAAAGTGTGCTCTCTGAGAACTACCTTCGCAAGACGGCTTCCATAGGTTTACGAGAGGGAAGCTCATTCTCTATTGGCAACTCACGTAGAGTAAGTAGTGGACGGCTGAAGGGAATCAAGAATACCTCTGAACTTCAGATATCAAAAGATCAACATGATACTCAGTCAGTTAATGATAAACGTGCAAACTTAAGTACAAAAAATTTACAAATGGAAATCTTCAAGTTATTGGCTGGACCAAGAAGCAAAAATGGAGAAATATTCAGCAAGAAAAGCAAGGGGCATGCCCAAGAAAATGCCTTCAGGTCTGTCCAGAAAGTTGTGAATGATTCTCTCGCAAGTCACTGTGGAGAGCTCGGTCTAGATCACTTGAATGATTTTTTGAAATCTCAATTGGAGATCCTCGACAGGTCTTATCATTCTTCAACGAGGATTTCTGAATTGAAATTGAATTCCAGTATAAATAAAACTGATTTTAGACATAGAAGGTCTTATCTACATCCTAGACCAGGATACGGAGATCATGGGGAGTCCTTAAAAGCAGAAAACGAAAAACTCCATAATGGGGTAATATATGAAGAGCTAGTATCCAATGACATGGAATCTCCCATTCACAGTTTTAGCGCTTGTAAAGGAATTATGAATACAAGTTTACAACCTTCTGAGTTTAAAGTTATGAGTGAGACCATTTCAAATGCCCTGCATTTAAGGCAAGATGATGCTGAAATGATTGCCCAGAAAGATAGCTTAGGATCTAGAGGCTCAAGGGGTTATGAGAAAATCCAGCCCTCTCTTAGTGTGGATTTATGCTATGATTGCACTATATCACGAAGTGCTATGACTTCTGAGTTATCTAGCTGCAGTTTCTCTTGCTTAGGTTTAAACAATAATAACCCTGAAGCATACAGCAAAGGTTTTCAGGATAAAATAGAAAACAGTTCCGAGAAGGAAAATAGGTGTGGAGATATTGAGCATGTGCCCAGAGTTTCAAAGCTATCTAGCGGTCATGTTGCCTCTCGAAGTACATTTGAGACTAAATTAGCAAACGCTGGGATTTCTTCTAGAATCATTATGGACGAGAATTCTGAACAAAATCCAGGCATCTTTTCAGTGATTGATGCACATTATTACGATGTTTGCGAAGCTTTCACTCAACAGGTGTGTTCTCTTTTCTAAGATTATTGTTTAACTGGATATTTTTGTCGCAATATCTTGAAAAATCTTGAATGGAAAAAGCTTATCTTCTGCATCTTATCCATTTTTCCTCTGCCATTCTTCTCCAAATTCATTTGTGGAGTATTTTTCTTATGCCAGCCCAAGTATATTATTTTTCTGGGCATTATTATGTGTTTACTGTTACAAAGAATTATGGATAAAGCGACTCTTGATTTTATATCAAGGCACTATAGGTGGTGATATTCAATTTGTTGATGTCCATAATTAAAGCCCAACGGCATGACGAACGTTGTTGGCATCATGTTCTTTTGGAATGAAAACTTTCTATTTCAGGTTGCTCTATATATCATAGATTTTGCCCATGATACTTTTGTTCATAATCTTTGTACAGAATTTACCCTGTTTCTCTGTTTGCCTCTCATACGGCATTCTTTATTTAAGTGATAAATTTTATGACTTGTATGGATATTAGCATCATAAACATATTTTCTTCCTTAATGCTTTATTTTAACTTTTCATTTTATATGTTCCATGTCTGTCCATTGCTCATGCTTGAATTCTGTTGCAGGAATTGTCAAATGAATTTTCTGAGGAAGAGTTCCATACGACTTTGAAAGGCATAAATCAGTATAGCCCTGATTCGGTTCTTAGTCCACATGAAATAGAGAATTCTTCTACATCGGAATGCTTTGAGAGTGTAGCTACTGATTTTGACAGTAAGTGAATTGAACCTTCTGTTAACGTTACAAAACTTCAAGTTGAATTAAGATCTAAGCTTTTCATGACTTCCTAGGTCTTTTCGAGTCCGAAGAAACTCACTCCGGAGGTTCTGGGATGGTTGTATCAAATGAGGATATGAAGAAAGAGTCTGATGATCTCTCTCAAGATGGCGGAATTCTCCAGTGGTCATTTGGATATGAAGAAAGTCGGGACTTCTCTTACCTGCTCGATGTCTTAGACGCGGCAGACTTTGATCATGTGGATTTAATCGACTTTTCTAAGACATTTAATTCACAAGAATACCCAGTAAGACCCTTGATGTTCGAGTCGTTAGAGAAAAAGTATAGTAAGCAGACATTATGGAGAAAGTCTGAGAGGAAGCTTCTGTTTGATCGTATAAATTCCGGGTTGAAAGAGATTATTACTATTCCATTTAATGATTTCGACAAGTACACAACGCCTGTAAGAAGGTGGTTGAGTACGACATTAAACCGAGATGAGGTCGAAGAAGAATTGTGGCAATATCTAATTAGCCGGGAAAAGGTAAAGAACGAAGACTTGTCAGAAAAGGTTCTAGGGAAAGAAATGAAATGGTTTGAGTTGGAGGAAAATGTTAATATCATTGTTAGAGAATTAGAGAGTTTTTTGTTTGATGAACTTGCAATAGAGTTAGTGTGCAGAGATGATGAATGAGCTTTTCCATTTTTCTGAATTATTTGGTGTCATACATGTAATATGTCTGAACACCAACAATTTTGGCAAAGCAATTATACTTTGCCTGGGTTCAATTTTTTTAGAGAAATATGAATTTTGAATTGGCCACATGCTTCCTTTCTCGCTATCCTTTGTCTTTATTTTATCTATACTTTTGTGTCCCTCGAAATCGGTGACCGAGTCAAACATTCTTTATTGTGGAATCAAAAATCAAGGATCTGTTCTCCTTACCATTTTCAAGCCGATTTCTGTTTTCGATTTTTCAAAACAGTGAAAACGCACTCTCTTCCCTATTTTCGAAAACGCATTTTTGAAAGCAAGCTAAAAATTTAAGCCAAAATTTTCAAACGCGTTTTGAGTATTTTCAAAACAATTTTTCAAAATGCCAAAAAGAACACGTTTTCTACAATCTCAAAATGAAGACTCAAAATACAAAACTCAAAATGAATTCAAAACTTAAAACACAAAACTGAAATATTAAAAGAATAACCCCTAAGTTTTTTCGAACATCTTTTTCTCATGAACATTCATTTCACCAATTTTTTGCTCTTCACTTGAAGATGGAGATTCGTGTTTAAAATAAATTTTCATAATTGTTTGACATTAAATTCAAATAAAATAATGCAAATATATTCCAAATAATAATTTCAACCATAAAAACACAATTAATTTTAATAAGAAATAACAAAGTCCCAATATTTCATTAAATCACAATAGAAAACAACCAATTCCATAAAAAAAAATTAAAAAAAATCCAACAACGAATTTCAATAATACATAAAATTTAAAACCATCAAGTTAGGACAATCCATTGTATACTTCAGAAATTAGATCGAAGTAGAAACTTGACATTGGCACAAATGTCTTCATCAAAAACATAATTTAATGAAATTACATATTTACCATATGAATTTCAATGTTATTGGATAAACATATTCAAATATATACATCTAGATAGAGAACTAATAGAAGACCTAATAATAAATAGGTGATAGATTTCAATTACAAATATAATAAATCAACAATCATAACAATATTATAGTGCTTTTAAATCCGCCAATTCATTACATACAAATACAATTATTTAAGTATTTTCTTCTTCAACGCTTGATCAATCCTATAAATCATTTGTCAAGAGTCCCTTTAACACTAATTAAATCCTAGAAGGGGCAAATATCGTTTGATGACAACGATGTCATGTTTGAACATTTCTACCATATTTAACGTTCTTCATGATTCTTTCTTTTTATTATCTTCTCCATTCTCTTGAAAGATAATATTCCAACACCTTAACCATAGAGAACATGTCGCGCAAATGTTGGTCATCTTGGGCTAGTTTACGCTTTAGGAACGCAACATACGGGGCTCTGAAGCTCGTGGAAATCCCAAAACCATTTGATTTGTTGTGGGATCAAAAATTGACTTGAGGTAAATGCTATTTTTGTCTCGATATCACTTGATATATACAGAATTAGCCTCTGTGTGATATAAATATTTAGGACATTTTATACATAAATTCAATAAGATTGGACTAAGCACGAATTTACATTTTATATGTCTTTCTTCTTTACATCTTTATTAATATGTTAGACATTAGATAGACTTATGTACTAAGAACTCGAATTGCTGTAATGAAATTTCTTAACTAATGTGCACATATTCATTTGTTTATTTCTATATGACATCCTCTGTTCCCTTTAATTCATTTTATACAATATACCAAGCATATCTTTAAAGTTACAAAGAATTATAGCAAAAAAAAAACCCTGTTGAAAATTCAGCGAGTCTTGTGGAGAATCTCCGAGGTTGAAGCAGCTCAAGTTTTGAGCAAAATGTCATTACCGCGCTTTTGCTCTATTTCCAGTCTTGAATTCCCAGCAGCAATTCTATCATCGAGCCAATTAATGACATCTGAGAACACTATTTCGATATTCTCAGGCAACTCCCCGTAGGTCAGAGAATGCCACATTCCTGGATACAACTTGAAGGTCTTGTCTGTGCTTGAAGCTGATTCGTACAGAAGTTTGCTAACAGATGGGTCTGTGACTTTATCATCTCCTCCATGAACAATCAAGAATGGAAGTGAAACCTCTTTAAGTCTTGTCTCTAAATCCATGCTGACTCTTAAGAGTTGGTTGCCAGTGAGTAGACGAGGCTTTCCCTTGTAACAATATGGGTTTGATCTAATCTGTCAATGTTTAAAGAAAAAATCATTTTCAATTATTTACAACTTATAAATTACTTGAGAGAGAGAGAGAGAGAGAGAGAGAGAGAGAGAGAGAGAGAGAGAGAGAGTTTACCTCATCCCTTATATCTGGAACCCTAAAGGCGATGTCGATAATATCTGGAGTGGGAATAATTTTCCATGTTGGAATGACGCAGGAGAGCCTGCTGAAAACGTTCACAATCACTGGATGTGGGCGTATATTGTCAGCAATCTGTATAGAAAATTAGGAAATTCTAATTATTTAAACACTCTTAGCGCAGCCAAAAAATCAACCATGGACAGATTGACAAAGTTGACATTTCAAAAAAATACTTTTTATTATTTTGAATGGTGATTTCACAACTCCTTTACAAAGTTATTAGAATAAAACTGCAAGTACAGGAGGGTTTTACCAGAATTTTGTACAGGATTTTAAATTTCTCTCTTGTGGAAATGGGGCCCATGTAAATAAAAAATTGGCAAAATTTCCCCCCACCCACCCTTGCTGTGTGTTGCCTGTAAGTACAAATTCCTGTACTTGTAGCAACACTCAAGTTATTATTGCTTCAGCCCTCCTAGGCCCCGTTTGGCCACCATTATCTGATGTTCTAATTTTTGAAATAATTTTTTTATTAAGAGTATGTGATTGAAAAAAGAATTTTTTTTTTTTATTTATATGTAATATTATTTTATTGCAGAATGCATGATTAAAAAGAAAATAGAAAAAAAAATGTATTATAAATTAATGTGAACCAAACTGGAGCTAATTTTTTTGTTATTTATCAAAGTAACTGTCAAATGAATTTTATCGCATCCTCCTATAAAAGACACTGTCGTTATGATTATCAAGGAGTTCTAAATTTAATTATGAAAATTTTAATACATGGTATCGATCATTGACACTCATGATCTAAACATGTCGTAAATATAATAATATGGGTTCTAGATAAACTAAAAATCTGATTAAAATTTAAATTAATAATTAATTTTAACCATCGAATATGACTAAACACTGTAATAAACAAAAGTGAACTCACCTTACACATAGGCGCAACAAGGACAGCCCCATCCCAATAATTTGGCTTCTTCCTGTGTAAAAGGAGTAGGACTGCCCCTCCCATCGATTCTCCCATTAAAATCCTCGTCTTCTTCATATTTCCTTTCTTTTCTGCATATATATATAATTAATTCCACAGTCAGCCTGCAAATCCTCTCAATTCTAATAGACGTTAGACTAAACACGATTAAAGCAGAGATACCATAAAGTATGAATATATCAAGATATCACGATCGAACGAGTTAATTACTTACCACAAATGCTGGTAAAATGATCAGAACAGTCATCAACAAGATCCTCAAAGTTAGGAATATAACCAAGAAGCCCAGATGACTTTCCATGGCCTTCATAGTCCATTCCATAAACTCCATAACCAGCCTTTGCAAGTCTAGTTCCACATCCTATTCCAATCAAACCACACCCTATCAATTTCAATGTATCTTTCCACGAAATCAAGGTTCGATTGGTAAGTTGGACTAAAAAAAAAAGAAGCTAAAATCTTTGTTTATTGTTGACCTTTCATTGATATGGTGCTTTCCATGGCATATCCGTGGCACAAGAAGATTAAAGCTTTTGGTTCGCAATGCACAGGCAACCATCTGCATGTGAAAAGTTTCATTCCTCTTGAATTCAATATGTATTCCTGAAAAATTATTATAATTCATATAATTAGACTTTGAAATAGGTGATAATCAATAAAACACGAAAAACGAAAAACGAAAAAAGAAAACTAGGGTTTACCTCTTCATATCGAACGCTGCTCTTGTCATTAGTCGTCTCCTGTTATTATCAAGAAGACATGTTATCGAAGTAATTATGAAGAACAAGTCATAAAGAATGAAGAAAATAAACACATACATACCATGATGATGGATGAAAGGAGGGATTCACTAATAAATTTATATATCAATATTTGAGAAAATAAGAACGAGTTTGAGAGAGAAAAAAGAATGGAATGGAATGGAATTGGATATGAGAATGAACCAGTATTTATATGAATGGGAATAGAGGAAAGAAAGAAGCGTGTGGATCACTTAATTTAGTGCTTTTGGCTGTGGGGTTGTGTTAACAGCTAAATGTTATAATAAATCTGCAGTCTAAGTTGAGTCTAACCACGAATTATAATCAAAATTTTGATTTAAATCGAAGTCAACAATTAATTTCAACCGCATATGTCACGCGTCCAATAAATTTTCAATCACATATTTTGTCAACTCCTTTCATTAATCCGTACCGATGAGAATTTGACTCCACGAGAAAGTGAACAAAGAGTTGTCGTAGTGACTGAGGGAGCCGAAAACCGAAAAGTGAGTTATTTATACAAAGCATCTTTTTACGGGGTAGATCCAATATCAAAATTTACTGAAAATTTGATTTTAATTTCTACCTAACAGGGGGCTAAATTTTGTTATTATTTTATATAAATAAATATGAAAAAGAGTAGAGGGTGACAAAAGAGGAGTAGATAGAAGCAAGAAGAAAACTCAGTTATTTTGATGCGACCTTTAAGGATAAATTTTTGGTATTTGTTAATTTCTGTTCGTAATAATACATGCTCATTTAGGAAACAGTCAAAACACAAGTGGATAACAATTATTGCCAAAGATCCATTCAACTCCCTCCATCCGGATATTTTCTTCAAGTCAAATATGGAGATTTACTTCACTAAACCATTGACTTTTAAACTTTAAAATTATATCGGTAGGTCCTAGGGTTAGAAACATAGAGTTTGTTTGGTATTGATTAAAATCCAATTAAAATTGAAAATATAGCCGTTATTGGGTCTCACTCGTCTAATAAAAGTCAACAATAACCACTAATTTTTCAATTTTAATTTTTACCGAACACGCCCTTTTAAAATTGAAAATATAACTGTTATTGGGTCTCATTCGTCTAATAAAAGTCAACAATAACGACTAATTTTTCAATTTTAATTCGATTTTAATCTCTACCGAACACGCCCTCTTAAATGATTTCAAATTAACAATGGCGAGTGGAATCATAAATTTTTCGAAGGATCTAGAGTTACAAAAGCAACGTTAAAAATAAAGTAGGTGCTGGAAAACCACTTTTAAAGTGTATTTCAAAACAATTCAAAGTTCGATAACTGCTTGGAAACAAATTAAACGACTTTGAAAGTACGAGTAGTTGAAAACATTATAAATTTCAACGATCATCTAGAAACAATATTGAAGTAAACTGACAATTAAGAATTTTTCTACCCTAATTTATACCATACTTCTTAATATTGTGCATCTGAAACTCATTGATATCTTCTTTCTTATACAATAAATCGACATGAATTCTAACTGTAACACAAAATTCCCCTTTTCGATAAAGAATATTGTATCTATAATTATGATATATTCCATTCTGGCCTGATCGCTAGCTCTTCGCTTATTTGTAACCTAGTTCATTAGCAACAAAGATTTACGTCATACATCCTTAAGAATAAAACTCGCTTTTGGAGATAGAAATACCATTTCATCGAAGTCATTTGTTTGTATAGATATTTACTCCACGAGTTCTTTTCTATCCACCAAAAAGGATTGGATTTTTTTGTGTGTTTATGGCCAACTGCCATTAGTCTGGAAGAGGCAACGTCTGAGGTACCGTAGACTTAGTCATCCATCTCTTCACACAATACACGAACCAGCTGCCAATTAGCAAGACAAAATTTCCATACTAAAAATAAAATTAAACGTTTTGAATAGTGTAGGAGGAGGAGGACACCGGCCGGGTGGGGCATATACGGAAATTGTGCACCAGGGTCGGCAAATTTGACTAAGAAATTGGGTTGGGTATCATGACCTTTTCATTTATTTGTTTTGTCTCGCCATTCTCGACTCAACTTGTACGCTGCTATTGCTTACTCCTCCGTAATGGCCTCCAACGCTCTTCCACTGACCGTTAAATGGGCCCATTCAACTGCCACTTTTTAAGAAAAGTTGTATTATTGGTCCTTAACCTTTCATCATATATACTTGTTAGTCTCCAACTAAAGTGTATGTACATCTATATCTCTAGAGAATGTGTCGTGAAGTTATACGTTCGATTTCATGTAACAATTTAACGAAATTCTTGATAACTTCTACTTTTATGACTGATTATACACGATAATAAAAGGGTTACGGATTTATTTGTCCCTTTCTAAAAGATGGAAGATTATTTTCTACTCGTGCGTAAAAAGACAGGCGAAGTTAGTTCGTGGGCCTCTTTGTTCTCCTCTCGAGGAACGTAGCGACAAGTACCGCCACCAACATCATTAAGTAAAGTAATTACATCAATAAAAATACCTACATCTGGTAAAATCGAACAATATGTTCTGAATTGTGAAAAGTGAGTCACATTCATAGCCAATAAGGGATGGAGGAAAATAAAAACAAATACAACTCAAATAGTTTGTTGTTAAGGATATAATTGATGCATTTTACAAAATAGTTAATTATGTATTAAATGGAATGGAGAAAAAGAATTCATGGAGTCAATAGTTTTTATTATTGTATCACTACTTTAATATTTATTGTCTTAATAATGATCAATAATTGCGGCTTTTCCAATTAAATGATCAGAGTATTTGTCAACTTAAACATTATTTTTAAATTGAAATTCAAAATATATATTTGAATGACACTCAGAAGTAAAAGTCAAATTAAATAACACACAACTTTCAACCCTTTTTTTTTATGACGTAGGAACTCGCAGTCGCTATCCGTCGCGGACCCCGACCACCGTGAGTGTGCACTGGATAAATCACGCTCCATGTGCAGTAGCTCGCAAACCACACAGAAGAGGTAAATTGCACCAGGCTCGATCGAGGGAGTGTTGGCAAAGGATTCGAACTCGTGATTTTTGATTTTCGCGTTCACCTGCACTACCAATTCAACCACCCCGAAGGGGTAACTTTCAACCTTTTTTGATTCTATGCAGAATATAGTATTTGATGAAATATGATGAACCATAATTGATTAAGTGGTGATTACGTACGTTTCTTTTTATCTTTAGAGTCAGATGAATTTATTATAAATATTTTTCTCATAATATTGTAAAACAAAAGTTGCTTATTATAATATCACTTGCCATAACTTTCTTTATCAATATTGTTGGGGGCAAGTGGCTTACTAAATTATTTTTAATCCAATCTTGGTTGTCACTATACATGATTGCCATATTCAATGCTTGTGACTAGTGATAAGGGCATAAAGGCAAGCCAAAGTTGATTTTAATCAAATCAATACTAATTGCCCTTTCTAGATAGTTGACTAATTTTTTTTCTTTGTTATTGATTAAAGATGTAATTATAAATATTTTGAGGGGTGGGGTCCCTTTTTAGGTTAATTGGCCTTTGATTTATCTTTTTCTACACATTAAAATCTAATTAATTGTTGATATTAAGTAATTGGTTGATTTATCTTTTTTCTACAAGTCTATTGTTGCATTCTTAGGTTATGATTACGTCGACACTTCCAATAATTATTTTATATTTTTTAGTGCACGATTGTAATTAAAAATTTTGTAATTTCCTTTATCAAACACGTTATTATAATTTTTCAAAGGACAATAATACATGTGGGTAACTCACAAATAGTGATGTAGATTTGGATAATAACGCCTTAATCAATATATTTATTATTATGCATAAAAGTTGATACTTTGACAATCTCAGTTAAAACATTGTAAGTACTATGTATTATATTTGAGTTTTGAGTGTAACATCGGAGAAGACCAAGAGAGAGTGAATGCATAATATTCAAGAAATGTACACCTACTTCGATAGATCACCATTATCATCTCGGCCATTATAAACGTTAATATTTTTAGTTTTAACATATTGTTGAAAAAAATTATTTTTTCTAATTTTAAACTATCTTGCCTAAGGGGAAAAAAACACTTTTAAACTATCTATTTTACTAGCTCAATCCCAAATGTCCAATAAACTTCATTAACTAATTATCAATCCAACAAGACAATAAGGAGTCCAAAATCCAAATAATTAAAGTGAAGAGAAAGGTCGGCCCTAAGATATTTGAGACCCTAGACGACAAATTAGTACGAAACTCTTGAATATAATTTTCTATAAATGTATTGATCTCTTTAGTATCATTCGTGTTCTATACAAATTGATTTTTTATATTATTTTAAAAAAATTATTTGAGCCCTTTTAAAATAAATAACTTATTTTTAACTATCATAAAAATTAATTTTTTAATTTTCTTTAAAAAAATTATAAGCTTACTAAAAATTATGGGAGATTTTAAAAATAAAAAATAAAAATAAAAATTAAACTCATTAAGGATGTAAGTGTCCAAGTGTTTTGTGCCTCTTATTTAGTCGATCATGTTATTTAGTCATGTCTTTTAAATGGAATAAAGAACCCTACTCAAAAAATAAATGAATTTTTTTGTTGAATTTTTGGACTTTTATATTTTTAGACCCCTCAAAAATTGAGCCCAAGGCAATGGCCTAGGTTGCCTTCGGCCAGGGTCGACCCAGGTGAAGAGAGAAAAACTTAACCCCAAAGTCACTTATTCATGAGTCACGACATGTTAAAAAAAAAAACAAAAAAACAAATATTTAAATGTTATATTTTTACAATGAAATAATATTATTGAAATATATTTTTTAATTACATGGAAGGTACACTATTTAAAATGTCACATTGAACAACCAAAATCTAGGACCGGCCCCAATAAGAGGCCATCACAACCTTTTTCGGTAAGAGCAAACAAATCCAATCAACAAATACAAAAGGAACTCAATGGCGACAAATTGCAGAAACTAAACGTAGTTGGGAGTCTGCTCGCTGTAAAAACACACATTATTCGTAAGCACAAGTGCAACAAAACACCCTTAACAGTTCAAATAAAAATGTAGAATCGATAATATTACAGATTTTACACTTACGTGGAGGCGTATAAGTAGAAATCGGTCCAAGGACTAGGGTATATATTCTTCTTCACCAGCTACATGGAGAGAAATCTGGGAATTTTTGTTCAATTTTTTTTCATTTTTCACTCTATGTAAACATGAACACGCACCAAATAGTGCTGGACCAAAGTATCCTTTCGAAATGAGTTGAGTATGGTGCACACGTCTATTTCACAGATTAATTGAACCAAATGAGATGAAAATTACTATTTTCGCAAGAAAAGGTTAAAAGAAAGATGTAAATATATCAAAATTGAAACAATTTGTGTAGCAAATTAAAATGGTAGAGACGTTTGTTGGAACCCGAACGAATATATATATATATATGTGTGTGTGTGTGTGTGTATGTATGTATATTTGTGTGTGAGTGTTTCTCCGACTGACCCAAAAATATAAAATATAAAATATAAAATAAAAATTCTATAGCTTGATTGACCAAAAACATCCATTGCTTATGAATAAGTTCGGATAATTGATATTTGGAAGTTTATTGGTTTTTTGGTTGCTACTTCATTAATAAGTAACAACATCGTTCATGTTGGGTTTTGATACCCAATAAATCTCGGGCAATGATGTTAATCCAATTTTTTGAATTATACTTCATAGGCCTCAACTGATTAGTGAAGTGAAATATCGACACCACAATTATTCAGATTGATCGTACATCCTATTTGGGTCATTCAAAGTAACATAATTTTAATTAGTACTGTTCATGGCCTAACCCATTTATATTTCCTATTGGGCCCTATTACCTATTAACCTAAAAGCCCACACCTATACCGTATATATATATATAAAGAGGTTAGCCATATTTGAGAGTGCAAATTGAGTTCCTTGGCTTCGTGCTTCTCTATCGTGGCTTTGTGCTTGATTGTGCTTTGTTTTTCTTCTTTCTTCTCTAACATTTGTCGCTGTCTTTTGAGGCTATAGTAACCTTCACACTCTGCCCTTTGTGGGCACCTTGGAGCAACCGGATTTTGGGTATGTTTGTGGTTTGGTTGGATGATTGTGGTGGTCGATTGGTTGAGACTAAGCTCGGTAATTGGTTGATTGAAGGCTCATATCCAACATTTCATATATTTTAATTAGTCGGGTAAATTATGGAGAAAATCAGTGAAATTAAGATTGAAATTATCTTATATACGTCCGATTGGTTTGAAATCGTTTTATAATTAAATATTCTAATTAAACTAATGAAGTAAATGAAAACAAAACTATCACGTCTAAATCTGCATCTACACAAGTCATGTTGTGGATCCATTCCAACCCTCATCATGATATGATAATAAATTTTATCAGTAGATGTAAGACAAGAATAACATTGATCAATTACTCAGTCAAATGAAATATAAAAATAAAATTTTATTGCATATGGACTTCAACTACCTAAGAGCACAAATTTATCACACTTCTCAGTTTTTTTTTTTTTTTTT